>JARFOD010144198.1:0-12914 GCA_031763545.1 Mopalia muscosa | reverse complement strand
CATATAAGTGAAATACCCTTGAGTACGACGTTAAACACCAATCAAACAAACAAACAAATCCTACAGTGCTTAGTATTGATAGTATTGAAGCACTCAGTACAAAATATTGTTAGCCAGCTGGGTCAATAAAATATTTTCATGTTTGGTAATAGTCATAAAATCATTTTTATTTTTTCAGCTGAAGAGAAAAGAAATCTTTTCCCTTTTATGTATAAACATTTTCATTTTATGTATAATTTTTTTAACAAACAAACAATCAATGTAAGCCAACAGTGCAATTTTGAGACCACTCTTTTTTATCTAAGTTATAAAAGGATGCTTTCGGGCAATTGGTTGAGATCACAGGTTTCTACAATGACTACAATTACTGTTACATTATGCTTTTTTTATCAATTGCAAACTCCCTCTAATAAATGAAACACTGATGAAATTCAGAATATAACGTCCTTTACCAAACAAAGAAACAAACAAAGCTTGGACCTTTGACAACCATTTTCTAGAACTCAACAGTTACCTTGGCATTTCTACTATCTGCTTGGAACCAATCTCAGCTTTTAATAAAGTACTAGTATCCACCCCTTCCAAATTCTTGGTCAATCCATTAAATATATATTCTAGTTTAGCTACAAGTGTAATAAAACATTGTCAAAATTTCTTTACAGTTTCTTGCTGACCCGGTTACCCCATATGTTGTAATTTCCTGTTCCATTTTATAGATGCGATACTCTCCAGAAATATTTTATATTTACATGAATACAATGGCAAAGGACCATTATTTGAATTGTATCCACAGCTAGTGTGCATGCTCATTGATGAGCCAGATTATACTACAGTACTAAGAAACTTAGAAGATGCATACAATTTATATGTATTCAAAGATATATCCTCGTTTGCTTCCTTTTGTGTGTTTTCAGAAAACCAAACAGAGTTGCTCAACGATTTACAAAATGGATCCGAACTGGGTTGATGCACATTTCTGCAGCTTACACTCCCAAAGTAATGTGTATGCTCTGACTAAGATCCTGATGTCTGATGGACCAAACAAGTTACTGGTTGCTCCAATCAGAGGACAGGTTATAGCCATGGAGTATCAGAGAATACTGGATAAGTTAACCCCGTCATCCAGGGCGATTCAGTTCACGTATATTCCAGGTAGGCCTGTGTTATATGTTAGACTGTTACACTTAATTATTCTAAATCAATCAATGTTACCATACATGCACATTTCAATCTGGTAATAAATATCATATTACAAAACTTTTAGTCCCACCACAACAGTGGTGTAACTTAACGCTTGCCTGCTTGCCCGGGGCAATCAAAAAACGCCCCGGGCAAGCCGATAGGTGATCTGTGTTGCCCGGCCGGGCAAGTAGAATTCAAAATGTGAATTATGCTGTTTTATTAAAATAAACCAAGGGCTAAGCGTTTCGTGTTTATTGGGAGATGTTGTAAGATATAAAGCATACCCCAAAGTTGTTGTAAAACCTAGTTTTGTCCTTGTCAAGTTATTTCAACTGTGGAAGTAAATCCATTTGTCGGGATAGACAAGACACACCGTCATTCTGTCGTTGCTAAGGAAGTTGGAGAGTGCGCATGTGTTTTCTCACAACATCCGGTTTCCTGTTTACCATACATGACGTCAAATAACCATATAAGGAAATACTTGCCTCTTTCCATAAACCAAAGAGTTTAACTTGCCAAATCCGTACTGTCATCGAGCATTTGACGTTAGTTGAATAGTTGAAACAGTTCGGCTAAACATGGAGCAATTTTTATTAAACTACAGCGGTCCGAATTCAAAACCAAAGGCAGCAAGAGCATCTACAAGCTCGTCAGAAAAAAACAAGGAGTATGACATTTCAAAACGATCAAGACAGTTTGTTCAATCGTGGAAAACAGACTTTCCCTGGGCAGACGTGTTGGTAAAAAAAGGCCGGCAAAGAACTTCTCGTGTGCAATATCTGCCGAGAATATTCCAGTTCAATTTCAAGTGAGCCAACCCCAGGTGAAATAAAAGCTAAACCTTTTCTTTATGGCTGTAAATGATTCAGAAAAACTTGCCTAGAGTCTCACTCAAAAAGCACTGAACATCGTAGCTTCCATACAAGAAAACAAAACGAGACAACAGGAGAGTCTCAACCCATTATTTTTTACAGAAAAGCAACAAAAACACATGTTAAATCTTTTTAGAAATGCGTATGCTGTTCAAAAATGTGGAAAACCATGGACTGATTACGAGTTCCTTTGTGAAGTAAACAAAATTAAAGGTCTTGAAATTGGCAATACATATCTCAATCGCACAAGCGGAATGAAATTTGGAAAGTATTTGTGCTACATTATTCTGAAACAATTAACCCAGGAATTCCACACTGCAAAATTTTTTACTGTTATTATGGATGAAGCTACCGACATAAGCCACCAAGAACAAGTAATACTATATGTCCAGTACTCTATTCATGGTATAATAAAAACCATATTTTGTGGTATTTTCCAGGTCAGTAGAGCAAATGCAAGGCAGATCACTGATGGTCTGCTTGAAAATCTTAATTCTAGACTTGGCTGGAATATTGCCACCGAGATGACTGAGGTGAGGCCTTCTGCCTCAGTTGAATTAGACATGGATAGTGACCATGAGTTAGAAATACAGTCAGAACCAGAACCCCCCCCGATAGTGATAATTCCTATGAAATTAACCAGCACTTGACATATGTTTGGTGTATTTCACACCGTCTACAGTTGTCTTTAAAAGATGTTCTAAAAAAGGGCTGTAAGGAATTTGAGGCTTTAGTAGATCTCCTTAAATCGTTATATCTTTTCCACAAAAATTCCAATGTGGTGCATTCCGCTTTTAAAAACGCGTTAGCTGTCAAAGATAGAAAAGGTTCTACTGCTGTTATTCTAGTAGACGGCACTGGGTGGATTGCCTACATGACAGATGCACTCACTAATTTGTTAAACACGCTAGATTGTCACCACAATTGTCTAGCAGCTCTCCAAGCAGCTGATAATTTCAGCCCAGCTCAAAAAGCTAAGTCAAAATTCGTTGAAAAAAAGATTTCTGATACTGTTTTTTTCGAATTTATAATTTTTTATTTTTGATATTTTGAAGGCACTGTCCAGATTCTCAGTCTTTTCACAAACAGAAAGTGTGAGTTTTGCAACAGTTCACGCCTCACTTGAAAGGTGTATAGATAGTCTTGAGCTACTGAGAGAAAATACTGAATCTGGGAATAAGTGGAAAAACTATAGGAGTGGGGGGTACACTGACACACTGACTAAGTGTCATATGAGAGGACAAGACAAACACCATAGTCAAGCAGTCAAACTTAAAACTTTAGACCTCATTATTAGTTGTGTTCAACAAAGATGTTCAAGCTCTCTCCTTTATTGAATGCATCTTCTTGGAAGAAAGAAAGGCTATTTCTTCTCGAACGAGTATCTGCGAATGGTATTAAAACTTGGAAGGCAACTGATTGGCTGGATGCACAAATCAATAAAATAAGTGAGTGTCCATGCATTGCCCAACAGTTACAAAAACAGGGTGTTGCGGTAGAGGAAATAATAGGGGAGTGGAGGGCTCTTAAAAGAAAAATGCCCAGATGTAGCCTAAATTCCGACAGGGTAGTGTGGGGGGATTTACCAAAACAGGTCCCAGAAGAGGATTTCCCTAACATCACACATTTGGTAGCCTTCCTTGGCACTGTGGGTATTTCAAGCGCTCAGGCAGAAAGGGGATTTAGCCAGCTAAAAGTGGTGAAAACCGACAAACGATCATGGCTTAAACAGACCCCTCTACAGGACCAACTTTTGGTGAAATTGGAAGGTCCATAAATGAATAAGCTGGATCCACAGCCAGCTATAGAAGCTTGGACGAGAAATGTTTTAGAAGTTGGCAAGACACGTCGTGTTAAACGGCCCTCGTTCATGGACAATCAGCAATCTGCATTTGGGCCAAAACTTACAAAAACTTAAAGAACACATCTAATTACCTCAAATATTTTTACCAGGGTATACATATACTTGTACAATTCCTCAAATGCAAATGTAGGTGAAATACCCCGGAACAGACAAGGCGTTAAACACCAATGACTCAAACAATAGTGTATAATACATGTATCATGTAACAAACAATTCATGGAAACTATTAGATGTACATACATATATAATATATAATCATGTGAAAGAAAATAATAAAAGTCAACTTTTTCTTATAATATATATGTTTTATTTCATTTTCTTCAATTTTGTGTGTATGTCTTATAGTTAGTATATACATAAGGATTGGACTAGGGCAAGTAAAATTTGATCAGGGCAACCAGTTTTCACATTTTGCTTGCCCTGGTGGCAACCACATAAAAAAGTTAAGTTACACCACTGTAACGTTTATAAAACAGACTTTGTTTCTGATCCCTTAGAACACTTTTTGGTGAATGAAAGAGACTTAACTTTGGGATTTATCCTAATAAAAAACAAAACAATTTCAATTGAGGTATAACAGTGACACAGTTTATTGAAGTCAAAGGCAATGAAGTAAGCAGACCAAAATGTTGTATTATTAAATTCATATTTTGAAAAGCCTGGCTCACAGATAAATACCTCATAATTTGTATATTCAGTAGTTTTTGAGTCTGGCCACAGCACTTGATCCAAAGTGTTGACAAGTCTGGTTTAAATGGCACGAAAAAAGTAAAGGCTGCATCTGATTGGTTAAAAACAGCATTTGACAGCTGGTTTTCTCCAGCTTTATTCCGGATTAGACAAAACAATTCATTTGTACTCTTGAATATTTTCTGAATGCAGACACATTTGTAAGCATTGTTCTTCAAGGGAAATATATTGTATAGAATCAATAAGCCCAGCTTACATGCATATAAAGAAATCATTTTTAGACAATATCATTTGTTTTTATGGACGGAAAAATAAAGTGTGTTTCTTACGTTGAACTTGTAAGTGGCATCTTTTTAAACTAGAAATGCATAGACACAATCAGACATAATAAGTTAAATGTACAATGCTATTATTGAGCGCAGGTTACAACAATTTGTTGACATGCTTCTGCTCATATTTCCAAGAAACCATATTTGTGTAGTTATGACTTCCAATCATCACAAGTAATGCACTGGCACTACAAGGGGTAAGGAATGTGAATTCTTAGTGGAGAACAGTCAATGTCATGAAATAAAATGGTCCACATCAAGTTAAATGGCATGTAGTCTTGTCAGATCCAGTATTTATCACAAAGCTTTATACAGTAACAAAAACATGTGTCATCAACAATTTATTGGTAGCCGAAAGTGTTTCTTTATATCAGACTAAATTATAAGGGAATCTGGAACATCTGTTTCAAGCGTTGTCTTCTTCAATGAATTGCTCAGCTTGTTTTCAGCTGCTAACGTACGAAAATGCTGAAAAAGAGAAATTGTAAATGATATTTTATGAACACTCAAAGCAATAGTAAACAACAAAATTAGGAAATCAACAAAGTTATAAATCGTCTTCATTGTGGTGTGTATGAAAGCAAAACTCCGGGCTGCAGTAAAATGCATATAGGTAAAACAGGCACCATTTCTTCTGTTCTCTAATTTTCTAATCAAGTTACACCCATTTTATAATTGCATCTTGAATATTGGACCTGTAGAGTCGACTGTTTAAACATTTAAACTCATATAGGTCATTGGTTCTTAGAAAATAACAATATGTTTCAGTAATTTACTTTGACTATCTATATATATATCTATAGTAATAATAGAGCAAGCAGAAAGAGTTATCCTCTCTACCATGCATTATTGCCTAGACAGGTTGAGGTGGGTGTTACAACAAACAGACATAACCCCACTCAAATTCAGTTTACGAAGGCAACACAGGGAAAACACTAAATCCAGCTTCTTATGTCATTGTACATAAGTCCTAGGTGAGTAGGAGTATTCTGTCTGGATGCTGTATTGCTACATATACAAATGTATCAGAAAGAAATTAATGAAATTTGTTTATGGAGTTTAAACAGTTTAATACCAGTTGGTTATCAGCCCTGAAAAAAGATGTTTGTGTAAACTCCATTTTACCACAATGTTATAGCCTTTGGTTTCTAGACCTACTCGCGTCACTACTGATATTAAAATTCAACAATTCTTCATTCTGGTTACATTGTTATACATGTACATCTATATTAATTTTTGAAAAAAGGGGAAAACGTTGAAATCTGATTGAAATTGACGAGTCTATCCCGTTGATATGTCTAATTTTATCTGATTATTCCCGATATTACAATACATGGCCACTAGGCCAGTTATTCTGACATTTAACTCTAACTGTATTTAATGCCGACAGAGAACATTGGTTTACCTTGAATGCAGCAGTTAAGGCTATTCCTGTAATATTTCAATGTGACAGTCCAGGTGAATGATCTCACCCTTGACATCACTGACAACAAACCAAGAGAGCACAAAGATGCTACAACTTATATTTTCTTCAGTTGGTTAAGGTGAAGAAGAGTAGTAGGAAATTGATACAGACACCTGCCCTGTTCTTTCTACATCAAGGGGCTGTTGCAAGCAGGAGTATTTGCCAACTTCAGGATCGTCAAGGCAACCAATGCTGAATGTTCATCATTCAGATCAGTTATTAGCATTAAATAGAATTCCCCAGCAGCTTGAGAATGACAAAATTTAACCACCCTATTATTGAGAAAAACCAAATCAGACATACGCCATGACAGGACTATAACTTACTTGTGAGTTTTTGAATTCTGAATAAAGAGTAAAGAGGACATGTAAAGCCTGGATCTTCTCATTGTGCTGAGTTGAACCCTTGTGAATTGGGATATCCAAGATGGCTGAAAGACAGTAACATGCTTTATTTTGCTATTAAGATCACAACACTTTGTACTTAATTAGGAAGCTAACTTCAAGGTTTTAAGTTAATCTGTTAAAATGATCGCAAAATTATATAGTTCAGAACACAAAGGAATCAATATTGTAAAATGATACGCTGACGGCCATTTTGTTTTTCGGAATTTGAAGAAATTCAACCTAATCTGTTGTCTTACTACATTTCAAGTTTCAAGTCAATCCATGAATTTGCTACACAGTTGTAGTGTTCAGAACATAAACAGTAATGACTTTTGTCAAATAAAGTAATGGCAGCCATTTTGTTTTACAGAATTTGGTGAAATTTAGTCCGATCCATTGTCTAAAAGGAGGGCAGCTATCTTCAAACTTCAAAGCTAATCTGTGAATTTATTATCTACTAATCATTTTCACAACACATACAGGCATAAATATTTTAAAATTATGATAAACACCTGGTCACATGTTATAAATACTGTCATAATGCTAATATGAAAACCTCTCATGATAACCAATGCTTCATGTAATGTATTGAAGAAACTTATACAAAATGCATTGCGATAAATTTAAATAACAAATTGTTTTCAAAAGACTTTTTTTTATTCCGTATTTATAGTATGACCCACATACATTCTTTATAAATTTAATTCAATATAATTTTCTTGTCATCTGACAAATGGTTTTCATGTTTCTGGGATTAAACCAGCCCTTTTAGATTTTAATCAGTCTAATTAGTATACACTAAAAGGGTGTGTTAAATGACTGTTTTTGCAAATCTGTCTGAAAAAAAAAACAAAAAAACATCATGAATTTTGTACCTACCAGAAATCATGTCCACATATTGAGCAAGGTCACAATCTAAATCAGCTGTGGGCAGTCCAACCTAAAACAGAGAATAATTATTATTACCGGATTGTTTTAATCATCAAATTGATCAATACTTATATAAAATAACAGTAACTTATACAGATACAATATGTATAAATAAGTTACATAAAATACAGTTGACATCTGACAACTTTAATACACAAAACATATCTCTTCCTCTGCTCAAGAGAGGCCATGATGGCATCAAAGGCGTGTTGCATAAAGCGACCTCAGCAACAGTGTGCCTTCAGTGCTGGTTGTCATGGTAATTCCATTTTACTAAGCCTAAGAAAGCTCTGTGAAACAGACTCCAGTGCCTTCTATATGACATCGAAATTTACACAGCTTGGTGCCATAACCGCTTGTCTTTGTTTTGTCAACTGGCTTTAAGAGGACTTCAAACTGTTGGTCAGCGGACTTAGCCAGGGTTTTTCAACAGGTTGTTGGTCATGATAAACCCCGAGCTTAATTCTAGGAACTTCGCAGGTAGGATGCTTTTAAGAAATAAAACTTCAGTTCCCTTAAATCCCACCATTACAAAAGTCGGTAAACATAAAATGTAAACACAGTTCTTATTAAGGTGACAAAGTTATAAATGTGACAAAAATAGAGACAAAAGAATTTGGTTTATTAAAACAGCACAGTTATGTGTCTTGCAGAATTAAATTTCTTTACAAATGAATCTTGTTTTATTTTCTTTGTTTTACACAAATGTAATCATATAAAATTTTCGGAATGATCCCTTCAAAACAAACCTCTTTTAACAACTCCTCAAACTCTGGAGGCCATTCCTGCATCAAGTTATCTATATCAGGCATATTTCTGAAATAAAAAATGATAACATTGAATGCTTTGACCATCTGGGTAGAGACAAGGAACATAATGTCATTTTTGCCGAAAAATCAGTAAAAATGTTTTATGTTTGTTTGATTGGTGTTTAACGTCGTACTCAAGGATATTTCACTTATATGACGACGGTCAGAAATACAGAACATCACAAACAAATCTGCTTCCTGTTACCCTTTAGCTCTGCGAACACCAGGGCAACGGAAAGCAACCTCTTTTCTCGCCTCTTACGATAGACCGAGGGAGTATTCTGCAGGGCCATGGCCCACCCGCTCCTTCACGGGGCAAAAAAATGTTTTATGAAATGAGAGCTGAAACATGCAGCAACTCTGTAGTCTCTTTATTCAAATCTGTTGCAGGAATTTGGTTGGGGTGTCTCTAATGGGTAATGGGTTAGTTAATAGTAGAATAAAATCCCACAACACTTCAACCATACATTGGAAATTGTTTCAGTATTAATGTGATAGAATTGTGGGAAGGATTACACAGAATGTTCAAATGGTGCATTAATGCAATAGATTTAAAACTAAGAAGCATAACATTTTCACTCTTTGTGTAGGTTATCCAATATTTGTAAATGCTTCATTTGGCCGTTTGATTGAGGTTTAATGTTGTATTCACAGGTATTTCATTAATATGGTGGATTATCCAGTTCACATTCTACCCTACTTCAATATGTTGTATTGTTTGTTTGTTTTGTTTGTTTGATTGGTGTTTAACGTCGTACTCAAGGGTATTTCACTTATATGACGACGAACAAAAAAACAGAACATCACAAACAAATCTGCTTCCCGTTACCCTTTAGCACTGAAAATACAAGTGCAACAGAAAGCAACCTCTTTTCTCGACTCTTACGATCGAAGGAGTATTCTGCAGGGCCATGGCCCACCCACTCCCTCACAGGGCCAAAATTCAGAAGAAAACTAGTGAAATAAAACCAAATCTATGGTATTAACAGAAAAAGTGAAGTTTGAAGCTTATATCTGAATAAAGTGAAGGTCATTTAGGTTCCGGGAATTAAATGAAATACAAGCCCATTGGTCCTCAATGACAGCCCAATTCAAGTTGATCAGTTAATTTGTTCTCTTGCTATCATGTTCAGAAAACCTAAGAGTAAATATTAAAAAATTATGCAATTTTGGCCATTTTGTTTTATAGTGAAGTTGAATGATAGTTTTGTCTGTTTTATTGGGATTTAAAGTCGTACTCATTATATGATAATGGATTGTCCGCTTCACACTGCACCTTAATAACCATAATAAGTAAAATTTTTTTGTCCAAAATTTACAGAAAAAATGAATTGAAATTACCTTCAACGGAATTTGGTGATTTGCAATTTCTGGCGTTTGACGGATTTACTTGGGGAAGTTACCTGGGGAATTTGTTTTTAAGCTAGGGTGTTCCCAAGCATTTGTCATGGACAGACAGACAGAAGAACACAAAAGTTGCATTTCTGAGTCCCCCCCATATTATAGTAGTGGTGGACAATAAACAAACTTTGAAGTCAAAGAAAGCTTTATGTGTCTTATTAACATATCACCATAGTAACTAAAACATTATCCACTCTCCTAACAAAGTCAAGCAGAACTTGGTGAGAATTTGAAGACCACTAGTCTATCAGGATGAACTGAAAAAATCTTGTAATGCTGAACCAGTTAACATTCATATCAATCTATTTTGCCCATATTTTGTAATGCGAGATTCAAGCAATATATCTCAGGTAGACTTTATATGAAAAGTGAAGCACTTTTGCGTTGCTGATTTGATCAGTGGCTGTTTCAGACAATTCTTTAAAAATTGCATGTAAAACCCTTTTCTCTTCTGATTCAAAATAGCTTGTCTGTTTGTTTGTTTGATTTCCCATCTTAATCAAGGATATTTGATTTATATGATGATTGTAGACTTCACACTATTCCTTGTTACGGTGGAAAACTGGGAGGAAACCTCATTGAATCCGCCCATGGCATCGTGCCAAAAAAACAAATATGGGCTATATACCACACCATTTTGCATAACATGAGGTCTGAACATAAATACAGGCAATAATCAGGCTCTCATAGTGCTTTCTTATCATGTAGTGCCTCCTGTACAGGACAATAACAAGGCTCTAGTTGTGCTGTCTTGTCATATAGTGCCTCTTCTACAGGACAAAAATAAGGCTGTCGTAGTGCTGTCTTGTCATGTAGTGCCTCCTCTACAGGACAATAATAAGGCTGTAGTAGTGCTGTCTTGTCATGTAGTGCCTCCTTTACAGGACAATAATTAAGGCTCTAATAGTGCTGTCTTGTCATGTAGTGCCTCTTCTACAGGACAATAATAAGGCTTTCATAGTGCTGTCTTGTCATGTAGTGCCTCCTCTACAGGACAATAATAAGGCTCCTATAGTGCTGTCTTGTCATGTAGTGCCTCCTCTACAGGACAATAATAAGGCTCCATTAGTGCTGTCTTGTCATGTAGTCCCTCCTTTACAGGACAATGATAAGGCTCCCATAGTGAAGTCTTGTCATGTAGTGCCTCCTCTACAGGACAATAATAAGGCTTCCATAGTGTTGAATTGTCATGTAGTGCCTCCTCTACAGGACAATAATAAGGCTCCCATAGTGCTGTCTTGTCATGTAGTGCCTCCTCAACCAGACAATAATAAGGCTCCCATAGTGCTGTCTTGTCATGTAGTGCCTCCTCTACAGGACAATAATAAGGCTCCCATAGTGCTGTCTTGTCATGTAGTGCCTCCTCTACAGGACAATAATAAGGCTGTCGTAGTGCTTTCATGTCATGCAGGGCCTCCTCTACACGACAATAATAAAGCTCCCATAGTGCTGTCTTGTCATGTACTGCCTCTTCTACAGGACAATAATAAGGCTCCCATAGTGCTTTCTTGTCATGTAGTGCCTCCTCTACAGGACAATAATAAGGCTCTCATAGTGCTTTCTTGTCTTGTAGTGCCTCCTCTACAGGACAATAATATGGCTTCCATAGTGTTGTCTTGTCATGTAGTGCCTCGTCTATAGGACAATAATAAGGCTCCCATAGCGTTGTTTTGTCATGTAGTGCCTCTTCTAAAGGACAATAATAAGGCTCTTTTAGTGCTGTCTTGTCATGTAGTGCCTCCTCTACAGGACAAAAATAAAGCTCACATAGTACTGTCTTGTCTTGTAGTGCCTCTTCTACAGGACAATAATAAAACTCTCATAGTGCTGTCTTGTCTTGTACTGCCTCCTCTACAGGACAATAATAAGGCTGTCGCAGTGCTTTCTTGTCATGTAGTGCCTCTTCTACAGGACAGTAATAAGGCTCCCATAGTGCTGTCTTGTCATGTAGTGCCTCCTCTAAAGGACAATAATAAGGCTCTCATAATGCTGCCTTGTCTTGTAGTGCCTCATCTACAGGACAATAATAAGACTCTCATAGTGCTGTCTTGTCATGTAGTGCCTCCTCTACAGGACAATAAGGCTCCCATAGTGCTGTTTTGTCTTGTAGTGCCTCTTCTACAGGACAATAATAAGGCTATCATAGTGCTTTCATGTCATGTAGTGCCTCCTCTACACGACAATAATAAAGCTCCCATAGTGCTGTCTTGTCATGTAGTGCCTCCTCTACAGGACAATAGAATGGCTCTCATAGTGCTGTCTTGTAGTGCCTCTTCTACAGGACAATGATAATGCTCTCATAGTGCTGTCTTGTCAAGTAGTGCCTCCTCTACAGGACAATAATAAGGCTCTTTTAGTGCTTTCTTGTCATGTAGTGCCTCTTCTACCAGACAATAATAAGGCTCTCATAGTGCTGTCTTGTCATGTAGTGCCTCTTCTACAGGACAATAATAATGCTCTCATAGTGCTGTCTTGTCATGTAGTGCCTCCTCTACAGGACAATAACAAGCTCTTTTTGTGCTTTCTTGTCACCTAGTGCCTCTTCTACAGGACAATAATAAGGCTCTCATAGTGCTGTCTTGTCATGAAGTGCCTCCTCTACAGGACAATAATAAAGCTCTCGTAGTGCTTTCTTGTCACCTAGTGCCTCCTCTACAGGACAATAATAAGGCTCTCATAGTGCTATATTGTCATGTAGTGCCTCCTCTACAGGACAATAATAAGGCTCTCATAGTGCTGTCTTGTCAAGTAGTGCCTCCTCTACAGGACAAGAATAAGGCTCTTTTCGTGCTGTCTTGTCATGTAGTGCCTCCTCTACAGGACAATAATAAGGCTCTTGTAGTGCTTTCTTATCACCTAGTGCCCCTCTACAGGACAATAATAAAGCTCTCATAGTGCTGTCTTGTCAAGTAGTGCCTCTTCTACAGGACAATAATAATGCTCTCATAGTGCTGTCTTGTCATGTAGTGCCTCCTCTACAGGACAA
>JARFOD010144187.1:0-12914 GCA_031763545.1 Mopalia muscosa | reverse complement strand
AAAACACACACACACACTCCTTTCACAATATCCATTATCCGCCACTAATAAATAAAAAAGTTTTATCGTCATAAAAAAAATAAAGTTTGTATACAATAACAGTTAATAGACAATATTCATTTCAGACTCTTCAATGTATTTGAATTGTAAATATTTTTGTTAAAAAGATCTTATACTCCGTGGTACTTTATTTCAGAGAAAAACTTATCGAATCTACATGTATGATAAATATATAAATATGTTTCAAGGAAAACTAAAAATATGCCCAATCCTTTCAAATTTTAAATAAACTCTTGTTTTCAAATGAGTGCTTTAAATAGTCCATGATAAGGCATATCTCAATTGTTTTCCCGGTAATTCTGTACACGTATTACCCTGACTGTTTAGTGCAGTAGACAAACAGTCGGGCTATTGTTCCCGGTGTGGTTATAGACTTCTAACAACATGACGGACAGACGTCTAGTGGTTTCCGCAGCTGGTTTAACCCACTCGTCAATAACCCAATAAACACATTTGATAGTTGACAGTATATTTTGTATTAGAGCACAACGTGTATTTTTATCCATATTCGTGATAAAACCTGCTACTTGTTTTAGTAGACAAAATATTAATACACATAGATGAATAGAAAATGAGAATGGATCCATTCTAAGCACTAAATACACTCATCGATATCTCGATATAATTATAAATGCTGAGGGTATATAAGTTAGGCCTGGAAGCAGACTGACTTACTGACATCAATATTTCTATGTGTATAGCATATGTTATAATATCACAGCTCGTAAAATATTTGTTCATTCTCTGTAGTTGTTTTGAAATACAATATGGACAGATGTAATGTTACACTGTGATGGACAGATTTAACCGGCTATACTGTTTCACACAAGAATACTCCGGACGTGATTGGTTTTTTGTCAGCCAACAGGATAAGAGGGAAAAGCTACCCACGTAAGAGAAGTTGACCAAACTTAGGAGTCCTCCAAAAACTCTTGCAATTTGAAACCGCAAATTGGTGTACGTCATTGGGTAGATCCACGATCACTTGGCTCTGACGACATAATCATTGGATATAAAAGTCCGAGACAGGCTCTTCATTCATTCAGTTTCTAGTACAGCATTTAGAAGGTAAGTCTTAAGGAACCTGACTCTTTATTTTTTTTTTGTTCGGACACATTGTTTGTTTGTCAAGGTTGAAACGAAAACAAGTTTCGAGCGTTTAATAGGATAATCGTGCAGATAAAACTGACATTGCCACTTTGCCGCTCCTCTCAGTATTTCAGGGTCGCGACATGTTATTTGATCAGTTTTTAAATAACTGTTAGTTATGATAATGGCCGTGTCCATTTTACTGGACAAAATTATCCCATACACATTTATTAAGCATTGTTAGTTTAAAAGTTTGGTTTGCAGTAAACCCTCTAATTCATTCGCATATTTAATAATATAGGACTGCATAGGTTTCTCAAATTCTTGTGTGTAACGCCGTAATGCAGTAATTTGAAATTGATACGATTACATGTCAATATGTTTTATTTATTTATTTTAATACTTTCCTTGTACAATTATTCGAAATTAAAATAAACATAGAAGTCTTGCAAAATATTAAAGTTAAGGTGTTTTGTCAAAATACTTTATTTTA
Source organism: Mopalia muscosa (assembly GCA_031763545.1). NCBI lineage: Eukaryota > Metazoa > Mollusca > Polyplacophora > Chitonida > Mopaliidae > Mopalia > Mopalia muscosa. The sequence continues at coordinate 11,272 of JARFOD010144187.1, read as the reverse complement.
GATTTTTGATTTATTTATGATTACAGAACAAAACAGGATGGCGAAGGCTCTCCTACTTTTCGGTGCCATAGTGGGACTTGTGTTTCACACAACAAGTGCTCAAATTAAAGGTACGTTAGATGAACTAAAACAGTTATCAGTTTATAAACCATGAAACAATTAGTTCATAAAAGCAGCGTGTTATACTTCAATATATCCACCAATACACGACTCAGTTGAGGACCTGAATTTGGCATTCACTTAACCGAATGCACCAACTATTCGATATTTGTGTTTAGAACAAAGTCAAAATTTTATTCCGTTCTATAATAAAACCGCATTTGCAGTGATGTACAGTACTAAGATTTTCATCTGGTGTATATATTGATTAACTAAAAGCGATTTGTCTAACATTGATTATTCGGGCATTAGATGTTGTCCTGCCAATCAAATCTACTACGATTTTCTTGTCTGTTTTAAGAAATGTAATTAAAGTCACTATCGAGGTTCCTTACGTCTAAGCAATTTACTTAAATATAAACTGATTTCAGTTCGGTATTCTTTACCTAGGTCACTATTCAGGCAGTTTTCAACACAGATCAGGAAGTCAATCGAGTGGTTACCAAAGCTCCCACCAACAGGCATCGGTCTATGAGCACTCGGCACAGTACGGCGATAACCAAGGTGGTGGGGAGCAGAGTCAGTCGGGCTCATACCAACAAACTAGTAACCAGGGTGGTAGTCAGCGGTCAGGGTCATCCGGTGTTTCAGTGCAACTGGGTGCGAACTCCGGGGGTGAGGGTCGTGTCGCCGTGCAGGTCGGCCGTGGACAACAGGGCTCCGGACAAGGTTCGGTCGCTGTTCAAGTGGGCCGAGGACAACAACAACAACAGTCCGGTGGTTACCAAAGACAGACAGGTGGATCAATCGCTCCGGCCGTCGGAGGTAACCAGGGTGCTGTTCAATACAATGCCGGAGGCGTACAGAGCTCTGCCCATCCAACGGTCAGAGTGTTTGATGACCAAGGTATGTCATTTGCCGGTCAAATAGAACACCAAATTGTCTTTCATATAGTTTTCTTAGTTGATGTATGTGTGGATATATGATAAGTAACATTTGTGTGCAAGCTTCCTATCAAACTGGGTCTCAGAATAGTCCAGTGTCCTAACTCATGTCCATGTTTTACTTGCAATTTCCCAGACGATTGGTTTTTATGAGCAAAATTAAACGCAATTCACTCAGAATCTGTGCATCAGCCGTTGGAATATGCAGCATACAGACATATGTCTGTGGAATTGTGTATGTTTAGTTGGGTCACAACACACAATTTATTGACAAACCGTATTTTCCGAGACTACGTTTATTACATTTTTCGGATATGAAAAAAAACACGACTTTCCCAATCCCAAATTGTCACTTTTTCAATTTATTTGTCGTCGCAATAACTTTGCTGTAGGACATTGAGTATAAAAAACAGTACATCAATCAAATGCAAACGTAAGAGCACGTTTACCTCCGAATTGATGACCATAAAAAGTACCGTATACAAGACAACTGATGGATCAAAAGAAAATTATTCTTTTGACCTCTAGCAAATTGTTTACCGTGTCAGAGACATACACTTTGGTGATTTATCAAACTAATGACGAGCGTGAAGTGAATGAAATCATATTTAATCTCTATGTCACATATAGTTTTAAGATTTATGACAATAACGTGTTGTGTTGTATTCACAAATTCTTTGTGGGTGTCAGAGGTCATACCCGCTCATTATTGTATAGACAGTGTTGTCCAATCAAAACTCACGTATGAGTCATATAATCAGTTGTTTTATACTGCGAATAAAACCATGAATTGACGGGGACAATAAACTGGTTGTCTAGAAATGGTTCGATCTTCTAGTAGCTTCTTTCGTTTCGCTTCAATGACGTATTTACAATTCGTTTTTTCTAAAGGACCTACAACGTCATAATTTAAACTATGCCCTAGAATAAACCGTCGAGTAAACTGCATAAATAATGTTTACTCTTTCCCATGATTTCAAACCTAAATTCAATTGCTGCCGATTGTATTACCACTGTATATATTTTATTGGTACCGTTATGTGTCCATATTAAGAGCTAATAATGTTTTATAAATTTTAAGATCCAAAAAAATACCTCTAATTTGCTACATTGACAGCGACAAAATGGAATAAGTGTGATTTTGAAATTAAATAAATAAATAACCCTCTTGCGTCAGTCTCAAATATGGAATGCATATTAAGTCACATTTTCGATTTCTTTAAAATTATTATTATTATTCGGAAATGAATTAATTCTTGACTATATCAGATTTATAAGCGATTAAAAAAGTGTAACTGTAAATGTTTTTAAATGTTTTGTAAATGTTTTGTTGTAGAATTGTGTTCGGACTGTGAGATTCGAAACGGAGTGGGTTACCGAGGATACCCGACTGATTGCAATAAATACACCCAATGTTTTCCAACTGGAGCTAACCTGTGGCGAGCTGTGGTTCGATCCTGCCCGGCTGGTTTATTCTGGGACCAAACAAAACTAACTTGTAACAGACCTAACACTGTCTCATGCGGACAAGGTAAGGGTTATCTTAAACAATGAATTAATAACTAAAATAACTGATTAACAAATGTGTTTCTTTAATTATACAAATTTAACAATTACTTATACGTTTGAATGGTGGGTGTGGCGTTTTATCCCACACATAATGTAATTGAAATCTAGGACGGCCTGTCGCTTCGAAGAAATCAGAGTGACTTGCAACAAACAATGAAAAGAGAAAAATTCACAATACACGTTATATCTGTAGGATCTTAATTATTAGCTCAGAGAGCTGCAGTTGGATAACACAGGTGCCAATGACCTAATTACTCTGTAGTTAACATGGCATTCTGTATGTATGCTATAGATATATGCTTGCGAACGATGCCTGAATAGACATTGAAACTTTGCACCCTTAATAAACTAGAAGATGTAATCCATAAAACCCTGTGTTATGAACAGTATCGTTGACAATTTGGTACACTTTTATCAAATGTGAAACTATATATGCCCAACCCGAGTCTCATTCTGGTTTTAATCTATGATCAGGATATAAAATTTTATAAAAGCAGAAACTGTACTACAAAATTGTCCTGAACCTGTTCTTTTTCTTGAAATCGAGTTTTTATGGCTGCTTCCCGAGTATAGACTTTGCGGCCATTACACCTGCAGACAATTTGCAACAGTTATCACTCAATACACACCTTCAAGACTTTTCTCCATTAATTAGAACATACCTGACATAATATACTCTAACTACAGCACTTGTTTTCTTCTTAATTTAACTGAAAAGAATAATGGGATTCATTCAACCTCTTTTTTCAGAGATGTTAATTGTAAATGACATGTTACATCATTAAAAAAACTGGTGACGATAAGTGTTTTATCCCATGAAACATCAGCTAATGAAGTGGTGACAAGCCACGATCTGTTATAGTGAGATAAAAATAAACCCACTCACGACATGCACTTAACTAAGATAACGAATTACACCATCAGCAAGATCATACACACGGGTTATCAGTAATTATGGCTTGAATCAAACGTTTACTCGTTAATGGAAATCGATTCAGACATGAGACTTAACACAATTATGTTAGCGTCACACCGATACTATGTAATTATCTCATTTCCATTCCAAGAACAAAGTCTGTCACTGAAGTCGACGAAATCAAATCTTACAATGATATCCAAACTTATACCGCATCTTACACCAGTGTGTTTATATCAGAAAAGATATACAAAAAAGAGCGAGGATTGTGATTCGCCAACTAAAATATTCTTGCTGACAATTTCTGGCTTCTGTTAACAATATGTAAAAATGGGATTAGAAAGTTGATTTGTTTCTGCCACGTGCTTTATTAAAATGTATCATTCTAATCCCGTTCAACAAATTCCCACTTCCTAGAAAGGTAATTTTACATACAATATAACGAGAGCTTTTCTCCTTTTTGGTTGGTTTTTTTATATTTAATTATAACAAAACAGGTCTGAATTAGGTTAATATTCTACTGGGAGGGATATAATATATATAATCGGATTAGGTCTTTTGTAATGTCAGCCTCTGTTCTAGAATGGTACATGCAATTACGGTGCATTCTTTGTTGATTTCAGATCGCTGTATTGGGGTAACTTCTGGTCGTTACGCTTATTCGGGCAGTTGTCGAGGATTCTGGAAATGTCTTGATGGAAAGACAGACGACTTTGATTGGTGCGGACCATTCCAGTCATTCAATGATGACACCGATGATTGTGATGATGATAGGTCGTGTGTTGATGATGATGACCAAGACCATACACTTTTTACTGCTGCTCGTGAGTTAACAGTTTTTTCTTCCCTTCGATTACCGGAACTTTAAATTAATCTACTTTAAATCTGAGTAAATTTTTGTCCATTGTCAAAAAAATGTAATGGTTTATCACAAATATCATTGGTTTACACTGCTTTCATGTCAGTTAGGTAACGATAAACACACGTTACTTATAAACCCATGCGTACTCATGTTGGCATTATATAAAAGCAGAATACAACCCTGTTCTAGCTCAACCAATCACAACCCTGCCCTATCTCAACCAATCACAACCCTGCCCTATCTCAACCAATCACAACCCTGCCCTATCTCAGCCAATCACAATTATGGTTCAATTGTCAGTGATTAAAATCCCCGAAAATTCAGTTAATGTGAAAACGTCTGTCAGCTCTATATAGGCTCGGTTCGTTTGTTAACTTTGCTGTTCCAAGTTTGTTAGACCCGGTTTCTTGTATTTAAATATAATTTCATGTAATATTATATGTGATTAATTCCTGTGTATTATTTTAGCTTGCCACTTCGAAGAACACGAGACAGACGATGACAAATATTACGTGTATGAGTGGGGCGTTCGACGTCAAATGGGTTGCCCACCTGGAACTGCCTTTACCTGGAACCAATGTGGATGTGGCGCCATTGTCCCGGGCTACGGTTCAGGTACGAACAGCTTCTAACACTACAATAAACAGCAGCTCAAGTTTTACAATTTCATATATCTTTTATGCAAGTGTTGGACTAATAAATTGCCATCGAATAAAAGACCTACAGCTTCACATAAAGCTATAAATGTTAACCCAGTTGTTGTACTGTACGATCAAGGAGGACATTTAATAGTAAAATATTGATATTGACTTTAATTGTTCGTATAGGATGTCATCCCGAGTTGTATCTACCATTCGATGATGACTTCAGCGACAAGGCCGGTGGAAACTGGGTAGATAACCGAGGCTGTTACACCCGGGCTGTGGCTGGTGCCAATGGGGGTCGGGCTGCATACTTCAACGGTAACTGCGAGGTCATAGTACCACGCTTCACCGCCCACGATTTCGGATCCCGTGTTGTTATCAGACTGCGATACAAGGAAGACGATGACGATAGGCGCACCCGTCTCCAGGCTCTCGTCAGTAATGGTGACTGCTCTAAAGTTCCCTCCATTCTTCTGGCTTTCGATAGAGATGGGGACAGCACACAGGGCATCCTCAGGACCGGAAGAAGGGATGAATACGTCACACAGACCGCCCAACAGGTGCGTGAATAACAACACAAAATATGATCACAAGAATTAGACTTTATCCCTAAACCGACCTCTGGCTGACGGAAGATTATTTGAAGAGTAGAAATACTGCATTTTCTTAGCACTGGAGGAAGATAAACTTTCCAACATTATTGAAAAGCTTCGCATCTTGGTTGTAAAAGTGTCAATTATTGCTGGAATACACCTCTGTCATATAAGTGAAATACCCTTGAGTGTGGCGTAAAACACCAAACAAGCAACCAATCAATCGATCGGCATAAACCTAAATTGACAAGCCTATTGACTTTATATAGCGCTTAACTGGGATAATCAAATACAATGAATGATGTGGGGTTTTTTTCAGCGTGGTGTGTGGAAAGAAGTGGAGTACGAGTATGATGGGGATTCCTTTATCTTGAGGACAAACTCTGCCTCTGACGGGATGACAGCTAGAGGTAAGCTAATAACACCACACAATACAACATTCCGCGTGATACTGGATAGTTCTTAAAGACTTAGACAAGCCCAGACATTCAGTTAATAAATAAGAATCATTTTGTGTGTAATCATGTAGGAGTGTTAGAGAAACGGAAAATATGGACACAATGTCACAGGTAGCAAGCATAACCTATCCAATAATTAAGACGAAGAGAATTTCAAGTCTAAGTTGTTTATCAGAGCGTCATCGCAATATGTATTATACCTCGGGTCAAATTGTTCTGTTCCCATTGCTCAGAAACATGTCATGTGATATAAAACAAACACAATCACGATGCAGACTTTGTTGATGTCCTGCAATGATATTAACGTTGCACACTGAAACGCGGACATTTATTCTTCTTTACGCCAATGTCTTTGCTTACATAAAAGCGTTCTCCAGTTAATCAGACACTTATTTCTAAACACTTTTAAACGTTCTCCAGTAAAACAGACACTTATTTCTAAACACTTTTAAACGTTCTCCAGTTAATCAGACACTTATTTCTAAACACTTTTAAACGTTCTCCAGTAAATCAGACAGTTATTTCTAAACACTTTTAAACGTTCTTCAGTAAAACAGACACTTATTTCTAAACACTTTTAAACGTTCTTAAAAAAAAACAGACACTTATTTCTAAACATTTTTAAAAGTTCTACAGTAAATCAGACACTTATTTCTAAACACTTTTAAACGTTCTTAAGTAAAACAGACACTTATTTCTAAACACTTTTAAACGTTCTTCAGTAAAACAGACACTTATTTCTAAACACTTTTAAACGTTCTTCGGTAAAAAAAATGTCGAGACATGACAAATCATGATGTTCCATTCTCAAACATGCAATATTTATATAATAACATATTTAGTTGGAGGACACAACCCTGTCGAAAAACAAGCTGGGTTTTCGAGTTACACATGTATGAAGCACATAAGCCAAACAAAGGACAAGCTTAGTTCGGGAAATACACATTTTTGAAACATATCACCCAGCCTAATGACAATCTTAATTTTGTAGTTACATGTAAACGGAATATATCAATCAAAAAAACAATACAAGCTTAATTTTTAAGTAACATATTCATGGCACATACGAACCAAACAAACGACAAGCTGAATTGTAAAGATACATATTTATTAAGCATACTAACCGAACAAAAGACAATTGAAGTAACATATGTGTAAAACATTTTAACGAACGAAACAAAAAAAAAACAATAATTAAACTTAAAAGACAGCTTAAAAACAAACAACAGTCAAAACAGTTGTGAAAAAATCAAACCCACCTATAGTAAGCATTTCTGGTTCTGTTGATTTCCTTTTGAATCTCTTGATCACAATTATCTCAAAGGTTAAGTTTCGGAAAAAGGCCCAACTAGAACGGTGTCAATAGAACGCAGGGAATTTATTATCCTTAGTTAAAAACCTGTTTTGTATTCACTGCTTAACCATGACAACCTTAGTACACACTAAGTGAACGAGCTGAACCAGTTCTCTGTATATATATAGACAAATCAAGTCTTTTCTTTTTTGGTAATTTAACAGGTAATGTGCGTGTCGTGCAATCTGCCCTTCACATCGGTGACGGATCGGGCCTGGCCAACTTCAAAGGTTATATCGATGATGTAAGTTGCTATTTTCAACTCTATGAATACTTGCTCAAAACCTGTGTTGTTAAAACAAAAGCCTAACGTGTCTTCCTCTCATTCATGAATTAAAGTTAATTAATTCACAAGAACAGAATTGTATTGAAGGCGTTTTCCAGATAGAAATTGTTTATCATGGGTATATTTAACATTTAAATTCAAATTTACAGTTATTCCGAAATATTTGTTGCCTTTCAACACCGAGGATACAAATCAAAATATTAAAATTGCAGTTTTATATTATGTCAATATGCGCTCTTCCGCGCCTTATTACAACCAGCAAGCACCTCCTTAAGGATACCAAATACCAAGCAAGCTATCTAGTACCATCTATTATTGCTGGTTGGGGGCTATACTTTACACCGTCATTACACAAATATCTTAACCTTTGTTCTACTTTTTTGCTTTCAGGTGACAGTCTACTTATGTAGGCCGTGATGAGTTTATAAATATAAGACAGCACTAACCGGTCGATAGGGGTGGTTACCATGAATATCTACCACACTCAACATTAAGGATATAAAACAAAATTAAAATAGTTTTTATCATGGACTTGCCTGTTTCATATTTAAGATGTGCTTACACTATAACGTATCTGTGATAAATAACATTTCCGAATGATTTTAACTTGTACGTCATTATCTCGTCTCCTGAAGAAGCTTTTAGTACAGTTCTGTTTATGTTTAATTTTACCTAGCATTAACCAATAAAGGAATCCTCGCAAACATCTTTATGCAGCTTCATTTGATATCATTAAAGAAGCCGCTGTGATTTAATCAAAAACGCTGATTATTTTTAATTTCCTTTTATTTCTAATCCGCATTTGTAAAGTGAAAACTATGGAAACGATTACTCTCGCTTTGTTTTAATTATGCTGGGCTTAATTTTCTACCTTTGTGCCGACAGACATTTTGTTCAGTGTTATTTAAATTTGTATGGTGTATGTATTATTCTAATCTGAGGATATTTATTTCTGGTATTTTAATGTCTCTTATTTTGATATTATCAAAGTCAAATGTCTTACCAGCTTCTTTGTACTATTTGCCAATTTACAGCGTTTATATTATGTCACCGTCTTTAATAAATACATTTCTATATAAATCTTTGTGTAGCCATGTCTTTATTGATAAATCCCCTGTTCTAACACGTTGTTGCAATTTCAATTAATGTGGACCTGTGTCAGCCATAACGCCATCGACGAAAATCGTTATGTTTTGGTGAATATGGTCCTATTTGAAAAATAACTTTGGCTGTTCATGTAAATCTTGTTGGTATTTGTTCGGGTTGATACGTGTTGATATGCGTTTATACGTGTTGATATGTGTTGATATGTGTGGATACTGTTGATATTTGTTGATACGTGTTGATATGTGTTTATACGTGTTGATATGTGTTGATATGTGTTTATACGTGTTGATATGTGTTAATATGTGTTGATACGTGTTGATATGTGTTGATACGTGTTGATATGTGTTAATATGTGTTCATATCTGCGTGGTATCTTATTAATACGATGGCAAATTGCTGATTCCTTCCTATGCCAATGGAGGCTTAGTGGTCCCATATACGCCAGTCAACAAGCCACTGTGTGATGATCTTTGTTAATTTGATTGGTGCTCTGGTGCTAACTATCATTCCCATATATACGTAGGATTATCGTTTGGACCGGTCGAATACGAGACACCTCTGTGCATTATACAGGAATCTCTTAAAACATAAAGTGAGGGAACATAGTTCTCAAACTTACAATCTTTTGGGGATACCTGTATAATCATCAGCTACAGCAATTCCGCATGGTTTGTTTTTTTTGTTGTTTTTCTAAAAGTGTATCTATAATGCTTGTCAGGTTGCTTTACTGATAGACATAATACATGTTAGAAAAAACCCAAGAGAAATAATGAAATAAATACGACATGAACCATTTCATTTTAAACAATCTTATTCACATTTACAAATTATGCTGGATCCATTACTTACTAAAGATTACAAGAATACCTCAGTATATACCTGGGTTTACAATATACAGGTGACATGAAGCTAGGCCTTATCCAGGCTCAATCTACATAAAACCAGGTACTCGGTATTGTTCCCATTCGTCCGTTTCTGTAAAGCGTATTCATATTTGACATATACGGAATGTGAATGTATCCGAAGGGCATTAACTTTCCCTCTATTGATATTCAATGTGTGATAGTCGGAAAAAAAACCCAAATAAATTTGAATTAATTCTCGCCCCCATGGACTTGGTAAAAAATATACCCAAAATATTAAAATGTACTTTTGTTTGATTTTTGCAGGTTTCGCAGTCTTAAAAAATAATCTAAATATTAATTGATCTGAATTTTGAATGAAGCTTGAAAAGCATTAACATTTCTATGACGGATTTACATGGTTGACACGGGGTGAATGAAAAACTGCCTTAGCGCTTTGAGACCCGTTCGCTTCTCTTCGTTCAATCGGCCGCCATTTTTCTTATCCAAGAATACAAGGTTTTTCTAGTATAGCTTTTCGCCAGTTCCTGCGCTCAGCAAGAGAGTTCCGATTTCATCGGCAATTCAAGATAAAAGCTTGCTGATACATATCCCTGTATATTGTAATCCCAGGATATACCGATTCGAATCGTGGTGTCAGTAATAAGAACAGGTCTATGTGTTATTTTTAATAAAGCCATGCAAGCGAGCTTAATAAAAGATACCAGCTGCATAATTTGCAGGGGTCTTGACGTTTACGATTTTCCCTTGTAAGTGCATTTTTTTTTTCGCTTAAATAAATTATTTTTCACTCGAGTGCATTTTCGCCACTTAAACCTATTTTGTAATATTTTGGCTTTCTTACACACATTATAACATCAACAATATGTGTATTGCTGTACTTCCTCATTAGATGTTTGTGAAATCTACATTACATTATCCACAAATATGATGCTATTTCCATACATCGCAGATAGTGGAGCTAAGCTACTAAGACTTCGATTGACCTCACTGCATGTGTCCTATTGCTATTTCCACAGCTTGTTTCGTTTACATAACTATACCCACTAGGCCTTCGTTGTTTTGTTTACAAAACCTACTGAACGTACTTAGCTAGATATATTTCTTTGATATATTAAATAATGATTCAACACTGTTTTGTTTAAGATATTATTTTTAATTTTATTATCTGTTTGTGTTCTGTTTCGTCGTGTCTTTTGTTTACAATAAAACTTAGACCAACGAAGGAAGCCTTCCATTATTTCTCGGCCATTACATTTGGCGTTGCGAGCAGGGTCCAACACCACGAACCACGTGGAAGAAAATGTAGAGAGCTCACCTTGTAATGGAGACTTTATCACCCAGCATGATCCTGTGTCCATTTCCCCCTAAACGCCATATTTCATCATCGCAGAGCAAAATGAACAGTCGGGTTTACAGAAGGCCATTGAGCAACTTGAGATCAAGGAGATCAAACGTTTGGAAGCCGACAGAAATGTGGCTATTGCCAGGACAGAACCAAAGTTAGCCTCATCTGATGTTGGTGATGACAAGCGAGTGTATGTTTCATCTACCAGGAAACTTGACAGGTAGAAGAG
>JARFOD010144176.1:0-12915 GCA_031763545.1 Mopalia muscosa | reverse complement strand
GCGAACAAAGCCGTCAGTGTGAAACGGAAACGTGCCGTGGTGCAACGTGGTGGGTTTTTACTCAGTGCTCTAGCGGCCCCGCTCATAGGACTCGTGAGTTCGCTCTTGACCGGGAAACGTTAATACGACCCACCCCGCCACACGGCGGAGGATGACGTCGGTGAAAAAGATGGCGTTGATAGAACCCAGATTATTGGACGTTTTGCAATGCGCTGCGACCATCTAGACACACGACACCTGGTCCAGGCGTTACGCACGCTCGATCAAGATGGAAGCGATATTACGACGATCGACATAGTCGGACACGGAGAAAATCCAACAGTACCTCCAGATCTTTCAGCGCTTTTTATCATTTCACCAGCGCCTCCGTGGGGGTGAGCCACCCCCATCCAGCCTAACCGCAACCCTGGTGTCAGCCTGAACTCCCTGTCTACCTCCCCGTCCATCCCTACCCCCGCCACGACCGACACCAGGTCCTTCAACCCAAGCGTCTCAGCCACCAACCCATCACCCTCAGCTTTGGCAGACCTGTCAGCCCTATGCAACACGCCAGCAGTAGTCCGAGGAGTGGCAGGAGACGGTGGTCGAGAGGGGGTTCAACGCATCGAAGCAGTGTCCATCTTCGTAAAAAAGCACACGTTCTGTTACAATGCAACAAGACTAACACCACCACCGGTTGGAACGAGACGGGGGCATTGGTCATCGACGGTCGTGTCGTCCACGAGACGCCCTGCGAGAGCGACTTGTCCAACCTGATCGAGACGTGTGCTGACCCAGTGATCGACGGACGCAGATCGCGTGTGGAACCGCGTCTTCGAGCTTTAGGTCGTAGACAGCGATGTTGACGTGGAATAACAGCTCCGCACGGTTTACGCGACTGAGGCGTACTCCACGAAAAACTTTAGCCTCCATCTCAACAACCGCCAAGTACCTCTTGAAGTAGCGCTTTGCTTGGGTGTCGTAGTCTTTTGGTGGTTCTCCCTCTAGGTGGATGGCCAGACATCGAAAAAAACACAGGTTGTCTGTGTAGGGACCGTTCGACCCACTGACAAGGGCGATAAGGCCTCTGTTATCCAGCAGGTAGTCTGGAAAGCTCATCGTAATCGGCGCCTCGATCATGATCTCTGGTAATTTGTTGACGTAGAACACAACGTTGGTAACCTGCTTCTACAAACCACTTCGTGTCCGGGCGTTGTCGACGACCCAAGGTCATCGCATCGTGCGTCTTATAGGCAGTGTTCTCTTCTATAAGCCCTGTGAAGGTCGCCTCATTCTGTATCAAATGGGGGTTGTGTAAGACCCGGGCGTTGTTGAGGCTAGGGTAGTAATACCTCACCTGGTGGGTCTCACGATGCCGCAGGATCAGGCCGTAAGCGAAGTTGACTTTGAAGGCGGTCGTCTGGTCGACGTAAATGGCTCGTGGACACCGTGGAAACCGAAGTTGTAGCGTCCATTTTTATATAATAATCAATAATTTCTCAGCACTACCACACTCCCTTAAAAATGTTTTCTGCGGTACCTAGGGCATCCAGATTCAATGCTAGATGTTATTTCTGTAGTTTTCATAGGGCTGTACGTGATATCCGTGATACTTGATATACTCTACTATACAGTTTATAAGATACGTATAATCATCTAGATTCAATACTGATATACTATCATAATAATTTTGTAATTTTGATAATTTTGTAATGGAAAACAGTGTTGTCTGTGTTGTGTAAATGGTTGGTGTGGGTCTTGCGATGTCACGAAGGTATTCTTCTCACGAACAAGATGAATCTGTTTTAAGGACTGCATTGAATGTTGTTGTTTATCACTGAATTGTATTTGACGTGTACCTTTTTTCAAATTATTTTTTAATGTGAATTTTTGTAATCTGCCACTTTTTTTATTCCGTTAATACAGTCAACCACTCATTCAGTTTTGTAACTTAATTATACACTGTATAAATGTTTCGTTCTATTAAATTTTCCAGATGACCACACTTGTACGGTATCGAAACTGTCAGAAGACGATGACAGATTTCTTTTCGGAGTCTCTCTTCAAAACGGAAAGTACAAAGTTTACAGCGCAGGCGATGGTTTTAGATTTGGTAAAAAGTATGGAGAAGTAAGTCGATGGAAATAAGTAACAGAAAAAACAAGATAATTGAGTTTCTCTGGAAATTAAAATTATACATTGCGAAATTACAAAGATTAAAGTATCGTAAAAATCAGCAAGTGGTAAGAGCTTTCCCTTTTGCGGATGAAGAATATTTGGCTATATTTTTTAATTATTTTCATTATTATTATTTGATTGGGATTTTACGCCGTACTTTTTTAGGGCACTTCATTTATTAATGGCATTCGCCTCACTGATCTGCCATTATTTATATGTACATATCGTTTTGTTTAAGTTACCCGCTGACAAAAGGTTATGTTTGGGCCGAGGATGGTCAGAACAGGGTAACTTAGGCAAGAAATCTATTAGGTCATATGTTGTGGGACATTTAAGACTGTAGTGGTCGTGCAAATCGCCATCGTCGTGATTTTGACCTCAACCTGAACAGTATAAAAGGCAAATCCTCTAACAGCTATCCACCGTTTCCAAGTTATGTCCTTTTTCCTTTTTCGTGTTTGTTGACATATTAACATTGTGTTTATTTATTTCTTGAAGAAATACATGGGCTCTCAAGTAGTTCGTGGAATACCATGTGACCACTGGCAGTCCTGTATTAACTGGGTAGAGAAGAATACTTGGATGACCGTAGACTATTACTTCGCAGGTAAATTAGGGTAGTTGGTAAATCTGATTTAAACTTAATCACATTTCGTCCCTTAGACCATTGATCATGAATAATTGGTGTTTAATGACTAACTCCAGGACATTTCACTTATTTGAAGGTGGTGTACCCCATGGCAGAGAACTCATGCTGTACACAAATGTGTTTCTCCAGTAGTACGTAAAGACATCAGGGTTATACACGTATGGAAAGCCGTTTTATCACTTCTTTCTTTAGTTTATTAATGTTATATTATTTTTGGTTTTATTTTATCTATGTATAATACAGTTTATCATATGTGAAATTATCTTTTTACATATTTAAAAAGTGATTTAATTTTTGTGAAAAAAATATTAAATTAAATGTTAAATTAACTACATAAAAAAACCCGCCCCAAGATGGTAATTGATCCGCAGTTGATTTGGATGCCGAGATCAAAAGTTTAATTTTGTAAACTAACCGGTACCGACTTAATACATGATTAACGACCCCAAGGGCTTAGGCAGAGGGGTGTCCACCCATCCTTTAGACACCCTGAATTGAATAATTGCCATTTTTGGACACTCTGTATTAAGAAATTTTGAAATCTTACAGGAGATAAAGAAACTGGAAAATTTAGACACCTAGAAATTTAAAAAGGGAAGCAGAATGACCAGTTGGGACATGATACTTTTGATTTCTGGCTAAGCCCCTGAACGACCCCTTCGATTAAATTCTGAATCCTTTGAAGTTGTCTTTGTTGTGTGTACAAAATAGAAGTTACTGTCATTTCCGCAAATGGCGATGTGGCACTAAGATGGGAACCGTACTTCAGTATTATTTAACTTTTTAACTACTGGACGACTTCATTTTTAATGCTTCTATTAGACACACTAGATGTTATTCAGTTGTATTATCTTTTGGTTGAAGGTTTGAACTGGACCTCCGTAACAGAAACACAACAGGTGCCCGTGAGGGCTGATGTTAAAGGTATAGCTGTTACCCAAGACGGAACCTCCAAAAACTTCCACCATGTTTATGACTTCTTTCATTATAGACCCGATCACATGGTCCGCCATGACGACACGATCGATTATGAAGTAAGTAACCCTTAACAATTAAAATGTACTTTGAAACAAAGAAAAATAGTTGCGTGTAGATAGCTCCTTAACATTTGGGGTGTGTAGCTGTTATTATAGAGTAGCAATGTGCCCTACTTGATGATGTTGAGGAGGACGTAGTACTTTACGCGTTATTATGGAGCCCTTTTATTGATTTTCAGGAGTACTTATATTCTATGATGGAGTACTTTTATGGGTATGATTGTGTACTGTTATGACATTATGGTGTACTTTTTTTTGATTTTGTTGATTTTCAGGAGTATTTATATTTTATGATGGAGTACGTTTCTGGGTATGATGGTGTACTGGTATGACATTAGGGTGTGCTTTTGGTGATTTTCAGGAGTATTTATTTACTATTATGGAATACTTTCTAGATTTTTAGGAATATTTATATACTTTTCTGGAACACTTTCTAGATTTTCCGACCGACCGACCGACCGACCGATCGATCGATCGATCGATCGATCAGACAATCAAACAATCAATCAGTCAATCAATCAGTCAATCAATCAGTCAATCAGTCAATCACATTTCCTGTTTCAGACACCAGCCGGTGTGGTGTGCCCGGGCCGTAATAAGACTCGTCCCTTGCCAAAACTACAGGGACAGTATTATTATAGAGAGGAGATCACAGATCCAAGAGATAATATCATTATGGGAGTTGATGTAAGCCTTACTTTATCAGCAGCTATAAAGAAAATGTTTGTATAAAACCGACGAATGATGAGAGAATTGAGAGTAACCACAGGGGGTGGCACCGGAGATCACGAGGGTGGCTATAACGAGGTTTCCTCTCGGTTTTCTACAATATTTAAGTAGAGCATAGTGTCAAATGGACAATCCTTTGTCAGATAAGTAAATTATCTTTGAGTAGGCCTACGACGTTCAATAAACAGCTATATGCATTAAGGTTTCTATCATAAACATAAAAAGTGGGTGTCCAGAAATTAACAGTTATTTTTATTATGTGTATTTATTTATTTTATTCTATTTAACATTTTTATGCATGTTGTTTTGTGTACTCTTCTGTCGGTGGGAACACCAGGCCGATTTGCTTTTGTTGTTTTTTTTTATTGGGTCTTGAAACTTTTTGTTGCCCGTGACGAAAGAGTCGTTTCCTTCACCGTGTCCCATTGGACTGTCGCATCGTCTTGTGCGTTAAGTAACGTTTATCACGCCGTTACCAAACAAACAAACAAAATAAACCCCAAAATAAACCCCAAAAAGAAACTTAAAAAAAGAAACTCCATAAAAGGAACAAGATCAAAATAACAACAACGCAAAAACAAATAAACATTTGCATTTTTGTCATTGAAGGTATGGTATGACTCCAGCTACCACCTGGTTCGGTGGGATCACAGGAACACGGCCCCTAGGGCACCTTTCTACAACACCGACCCTGTGACGGAAATCCATGACTTTAATACGGGTTTGAATTTAACTTAATCTCCTGAGACTATGGTCATCGTAAAAGTTTGATGGTATTTTATATTAATGCTGAACCAAATGGTAATAAAAGTTTTTCTAAAGTGTGATCCTTTTATTAAATGCTGCATGTATTTCGATATGAGATAAAGCTTAAATTTACCATAAAAAGAACTTCTATTAAAAAAAAACCGTTTTTTATCGACAGAATGGATTTTTTGCGTACTTTATCGATAATTTATTTCCTTGATGTTAATATAAGTACGTCAATGTGGTCTTTAATAAGATATTGAAAAAAATGAATTTAAGTTTTATGATATTTTATTATAATTCATTTCATTAATCACATAAATGGATCCATGGCTTTAGAAGAAGTATGAATTTAACAATAATATTTAATTCCGATTTAAGTCTAATTGCAGCTCGCAATTATTAAAGTTTTTTTAAAACTTGAGATAAATTGTAAACAGAATTTCAATTATGTTATCGTTGATCCTGAATGAATTTCACATTGGATCGCAGTTCATTGACGTAACCCGTGAACCGTGAATTCATTTGTGTTTTTTGCTAGGTGTGGCCTATGTAATTGACAAAATATTTGGGAACTGTACCGTGTTACCGATAGAGAGTACAACATTCGACGTTCTTAAAGTAAAGACAGGGCAGTCACCGGACGCTAATGCTAACTTGCGTTATGCACTTCGATTTAAAAACCCACAAGAGCTTTTCTTCCTTGACGATTCCTACACGTACGAGGGGCAGGTAAGACAGTTTACGGAATCCCTTCGAGCCTCTGAATGGAAGAAGACACTCAATCAATCATAAATAGTTCATTCAATCGATCATAAATCAAAAATAAATATATTAGAAAACTCCAGTAAGAAGTCATTTAATTTGAAATTTGAAATTTTCTTCAGCCTTTAGCACAGTGTACAACTGGATCGGTTTTGCACGATTTATAGAACTTCTTTTTTGTCCAAATTTAATTTTCCAATCGATTCTGGGTTGGGATTTCAAGATGAAAACATTTTATGTGATAAGTGGACTTCAATCTGTTAAATTTCACCACTGTCCTTTCACGTGTATTTTTGTAATAAAATATTTTTCTTGTCGTTTCAGAGAACCTTTGATGGCAAACTGTGCGATGTATTTGTGTCCAATAAGACAGACTTTGTAATGTCTGGGACCACGGGGCCCTATTCCACAATCTTTGTATTTTATTTCCTTTCAGTGAGTTATATTATCCCACATGACATGTTATTTGTATTTCCTCCGATAGACTGTACCTCTATTACGTGTAGGTTCCATTCCGTCTCAGTTCTTCTTATCCCAGACGATCTGAGGAAAGTTAAATGGTTTAATGATGGTGGGGTTTGATTGCTTTATTATCCCACTTCTCAACGAAGCTAGTGGGGATATCGTAATGAGCTCCGTTCGTCATATTTTCGTTTCCGTAGCATTTCATGAAAACTGTTTAATATTTTTTCACCAAACTAGTAATATATATTCCATCTGGACAGTAAATTGGTATGTTGGGCTATTTGTACGTTTCTACAGTGCATTACTAATTTGCACATTGCAATTGTTCAAGGTCATATAATAATTGGTTATACTTCTGCTTCTGGAACAAATCTCTATTCAAATTATTTTCTCTTACCTGTATACTTCATTCGCTTACTTCAGTGGTATCATTGGCTTTTTTTACGTTTCTAGCAAACAAATAAGTAGTTTGCAATGTTTCAAGGTCAAAGGTTAATATATGCAATTTTTGTTTCCCGCCGAATATCTTCAGAACCGTTGAATGATTTTTACCCAACCTTTAAACATACCCGGTACTTCAGTAATAGGTGCTTTTTGCTATTTTTACGTTTCAACAGCCCCTAACTTATTTTGTTTGCTTCCACAAGGATTCGAACTCCGGTCTCTGGATAGCAGGACCAGTGCTTTAACGGACTGAACTACAAAGATCCCGATAAATGGGGTATAGGTTACAACCAGCGGATGGTCCGAGAACCAAATCCCTGTGTGTTACAAATTATAGATAAGCGTCAAATGTAATGTTTGTGTCAGTCATGACATACGGTGGATTACATTTGGATCCCTACTATACACACAAATCCTTGAGGATTACTTCAATAGTCGGTATGACGTCGGGTAATCATGGGTGATGCGCCAGGTTATTCACACTTCTGTTCGGTGGCTCTAAGCTTCCTCGGTGTGACTTGCGTTTACCGGGGCGTTTGCCGGGAGCTGCTTTCTCATGACGCATCAACCGAAAAAAAGTTCAGGGTTTTACAAAGGTTTATTGCGAACACCACTTGTGAGTCTAATAGTGTTATTCAATTAAACGAAAAGTTGATTCAAAATGAATTCATTAACTTCAACAACATGGGTAGGCCTATGTCTGCTGAACAAGTAACACTAGTAACGTCTATGATGGAACAAAAATGCACACCAATCAAGTCCTTTTTTTGGGTAAAATCATTTAATCAAAACACCATTCCTTTCTTGTGTATGATTTGTTGCAAATAATACAAAGTTTGTCCTCTGTAAGTAATTTAATAACAATCTCACAAGAATAGCCTTCAGACATAGACAATAACCTCGGGGATATATCCCAGTCATAAGATGAAAGTAAATCCATGCGAGCTACCTCCCGTGATTGCCATCAAAAATGACCCACTCATCGCTCGTGGTTATTAACAGTACGAAAATGGCCAATGAAAATTTCGGACATGGATGAACGTTTTGACAAAAAATGTGATATTTTACGGTATTTCCCAGTGTTTCTAGTCAAGGCGCCCCACAACATGGTGGACATTTGTAGCAAATTTCTTAACACAGACCCACGAAAGCTGGCTGGTCAAGCGTTTATAGGATTGACCGGTGTATCTTGTATACAAGGTAGAATTTACTCTTTTTTCAGAACGATTGGCAAGAGCATCCGAATAACGGTCAGGACGCGGCGTCTGATTACCCTGTCGCTCTCACCATCAAAATACCAAGTGTAAGTTTTTTCGCCTCAATCAATTAATAACTTGGCCGTATGTCTCTAAACCCACCAATGTGTCCAACACTCTGCGGATATCATCATATTAACTCAGTTATATAAGTATGTTTTATATCAGGAAACAATCAAACGCGTGACAGGCAGAATATACGGTAGTAGATCAGTCAAGTCTTGGCTTTCGTCGAGTCTGAAAACTTTTGAGGTCTTTCTGAACCCCTTAGTCGATTTTCAGAACACCTGTAGTATTGCGTTTCTTATGCGGAAAAATATAACTCTGTACCATATAGATGTAACACAAATCGAGATTAAGGTTTGTTAAGAAACTTGTATCTGGGAGTTATCTAGAACATAAGATGATTCATCGATTTTAATTAATCCACATCTTGTTCCAGTGTGATTGCTTTTAGAAATACATATTTTTGGAATGATTAAATATAGTGAATGTGCTGAGAATAAAATTAATATTCATAAAAATAATGCAAAAAAGTAAATGTCAACAGAAAAAAACAGACTGCATTTTTCATTTCTTATTTCTCGAAGTGCAATAAGAATAGGACTCAATGAATTACTTGACGGAGTAGAATAGTCCTTGAACTAGTAAGCGGTGGCTTATTTTAAATTTTGATCAGAACGATCCCAGTGGATTTTTTTGGTCTATCCCACCTTTGGAAGTTTTTATAAAAATGTAAAATACAACTTTCAGAAAACTTTAAAAGACGAACTTCTAAAAAACGAGACACTGTTTACTTCATGGCATTGTGCTGTGAACAACGGTTTCTAACGTTCATAGTTTTCTAAAAATACGCCTTGGGAAATACACTCTGTTTAAAATTGAAGTGCCAGAAATAGGAAATTAAAGTTTTGTGACTTGAAAATATTATCAAGTGTAAACTAAATTATAAGCTCCAATTCAACTGTTTGTAATTAGAATTTCGCATTGTTTATTTCAACAACATTATTATAGGTTGAATACCTAACTTTTAATCCAAGCGATAAAAACAATTTGGTTCATTTTGAGCCCGGGGGTCCAGGAAGACCTTGAACGGACGTCATTAGACATGGGTTTACTATATAGGACGGAAAAGCGAATCACTTTTCTGTATAGCGATCGACAGATTGGTTGGGCCTAGTTTGCATAGGGCAGGGTTAAGAAATACTAGCGCAAGTTTCGAAATATATCTGGCTAGTACGACGCTCCTTAGAACATATGAATTTGAAATAAGGCCTAATTAGTGATTAATGATTCCGGGGGAATTATTAATTAAAAAAATGTCCAAAATATATGCATTTAATTGAGCAACAAGTCTAGGGATTTGATACAAACGCAGCAAATTTGTTTGATCAAGTGATTTTATTGAATATATATGCTGTTAATCCGGTCGCATAATCCGGTTAACCCGGTCTTGTCCTATTTAATATAAGTGTTAGATCAATTATACACTCTGCTAGTTTTATAAATTGATCTCTTTTGATACAACTCTTGTAGATTCAGCAAACACATTATTATAAATGTATCTTAATTAAATGAATATGTTGGAGATCCACTAAAAATTTGATTATATTATCTTATTTGATGAAATGTTGTTGAATCAATACTAATATTACACATTCATCTTAATTAAATAAAAATGCTGTGGATCCAATTAATATCATAATTTTATTTTATTTGAATCAAATGTTGCAGACCCAATACTAGTATTATAAATTTATCTTAATTAAATATAAATGTTGTAGACCCAGTACACTTAACACTATTTTATCTTATTTGATACAAATGCTGTAGACCCAATATATTTTACAATATACCAGTTGTATAAATTTATCTTATTTTTATACATATTTTGTACACTTAGGGCACATTTTATTACAAATTTTACGACTTCAACGAGTACCATCCGGATTTGTCTAACTTTGACATCAGCCCATGTTTTGATCAAGACTCTACAATGGATATACAGATTCATTTTCCTGGTAAGATTTTTTTGTTACATAGATTTGATATTGATATATCACATTCATTTTTTATTTGTTTTTATCCGATATGCATATAATTGAATATTTTTGTTCAATGGAATTTTCATCTTTGTTGGACAAGAATTATTGAAGTACAATAGTGGGATTTTATATATAACTCGATTGATTCATTCGTGAATTTACTCCTTTATACAATTATGAAATAAAATATTCTCTATATAATATCGTTTATTCCATATTTAAGTAACAATATATTTATCGGTTCACAGTTCTGTTTGCCAAACTGCTTACTGCATGATGAAATTATAAAAACAATACTTTTGATACAAGCCTGTGTGTGTATTGCTTGCCATGGCAACAAACAGAATCCATAGGATCATACCCATACCACTTCACCCTTACCAAAAGTGGCTTCACAAACTTGGCCAGCATTTCAGTTGGCTATTGGACAGGCAAAACACCAATCAGAAAGCCGTTTACAAATTACACCTGTCGACAGCAAATTAAGCTGGGCGCTACTGCCAAGAAGTATGGATGTTTCGAGTACAGTATTACTTTCTTTACTTAGTGACGGAGAAGTATCAATGTTCTGACTACAGTTCTACTGTCTTTACTTATTGACGGACAAATTTGAATGTTCTGAGTACAGTATTACTGTCTTTACTTACCGGGTAGTGACCGAGAAGTATCAAAGTTCCGAATACAGTACTACTGTCTTTACTAAGTGACAGAGAAGTATCAATAGTCCGAGTACACTAGGCCTACAACTGTCTTAACTTAGTGACGGAGAAGTGTCAATACTCCGGTTACAATACTACTGTCTTCACTTAGTGACAGAGAACTATCACTATTCCCAGTACAGTGCTACTCTTTTTACTTAGTGATGGAGAAGTATCAATGTTCAGAATACAGTACTACTGTCTTTACTTAATGACGGAGAAGCATCAATGTTCCGAGTACAATACTACTGTTTTAACTTAGTGACGAAGAAATATCCATATTCCGAGTACAAGACTACTGTCTTTACTTAGTGTTAGAAGCATAAATGTTCCGAGTACAATACTACTGTTTTAACTTAGTGACGAAGAAATATCAATATTTCAAGTACAATACTACTGTCTTTACTTAGTGACAGAGAAATATCAATAATCCGAGTACAGTATTACTGTGTTTAATTAGTGACGGAGAAATATCAATACTTTGAGTATAATACTACTGTCTTTACTTAGTGACGGAGAAGAATCAATATTCCGAGTACAGTACTACTGTCTTTACTTAGTGACGAAGAAGTATCAAGACTCCGAATACAGTACTACTGTCTTTACTTACTGTAAGAAGTATCAATGTTCCGAGTACAGTATTACTGTCTTTACTTTAATAGTGACGGAGAAGTATCAATATTTCGAGTACAGTGCTACTGTTTTTACTTAGTGGCGAAGAAGTATCAATATTCCGAGTACAGTGCTACTGTTTTTAGCTAGTACTACTGTCTTAGCTTAGTGGCAGAGAAGTATCAACATTCAGAGAATAGTACTACTGTCTTTACTTATTGTAAGAAGTATAAATGCTCCGAGTACAATACTACTGTCTTTACTTAGTGACAGAGAAGTAACAATATTCCGTGTACAGTACTACTGTCTTTATTTACTGACGGAGAAATATCAATGTTCAAATTCGACTTCACATTTTTATCTGTGTCGGTGTCGGTGTATTGTTGTTGAAGAACATCCCAGAAAGATAAGTAAAATCACCAAATCATGACATCAGTCCGTTTATCTTGGCTTTTTTCAGGTCAATATTTCCCATTGGTAGACAATAACAAGAAGGTGTTCGAATTAGAAACACGCCTGGGTATTGCTAAATATGGAAGCATATCTCCCATACGAGTTCAAAGAACTTCCTTTCATTACGACTCCTGGAGTTTCTACATGGAAGCAACATTGCTGGATAGGCCACCTGTATCTTGTAAGTGCAACACACAATACTTATTAGTTCATTATTTGCGTTATTCTCTCGTATATTATCGATGGAGCAATTCGTATCTCAGTTATGCGCCAGTTATTCCCCCTTTTGAAGTGTTGGTTATTCAATGCTTCATTAGGACATGAATCATCAATAAATGTCCAATATAGTCATTCATTGTGGAGATGCTGTGTGGCGGTCCTGGGGCGGGGGTCTGGCTCCCTAGTGCTTTCTAGACCGAGGGGTAAAACGAGGCAGCTTCCTTGTTGTGTATTGCCCTGATAATTTGCACTTTATGCTATGCGTTTTGCGTTTGTTTAGTAGCATTTGTTTCCCCTGAAGACAACGCCTGTTTCCATCACCCTGTCCGTGGATATCTGGATGGCATGACCTTAGATCCAGTTAAACCCATTCGCTTCTGGATTTTACAATATATTCCTTGCTGGGCTTATTGGTGTGAAAACTTTGAGGTTAAAATACGGTAGCTTGGGGATTCCCCTTCTATTTTTAGCAATTCGTTTTATCAATGTTTACGTCAGTCAAATACACAAATGCATTTGTTTTAAAACCTGGCTGGGTGGACAATAAATCTTTCACATTAACGGGGAAGACCACCCAAAAACCATATTCTATAAATAAGTAAAACTTTTTGTGTGTAATACAATACATTAATTTCCATT
>JARFOD010144165.1:0-12915 GCA_031763545.1 Mopalia muscosa | reverse complement strand
GAGGGGGGGGGAGGTTTTCTGCCCGGTTTCCACCTAAATAAGGGGCAAGGTACAATGTGAAGTGGACAATCCGTGGTCATACAAACGAAATACCCTTGAGTACGATGTTAAACTCCCAATCAAACAAACAATCATTAAGATGATGGTACACTGCACATGGACCCACGCCAAAACAACCATATAATACCTTCCTCGCCAAGGTTGTGGCAATGTTCTTTGTCCGTCACCATGTAATATATGTAATCAACACTTCACTCCAAAACATATCTGTTAAATTGTTTGTTTGATTGGGAGTTTAATGCGTACTCAAGGGTATTTCGCTTTTATGACACGGATTGTCCACTTCACACTATTCCTTTACAAAGTCCGGTGGAAAACTGGGAGGAAACCCGTAAAAAAAACCTGCAATTACTGGAACCACATCCTATTACCGCTCATATACTTTAAAAAAATATTACTTAATTTGGTAATTTCTTTTTATAAAGTTTTCTAACTTTAAACAACTAGACTAATCTAATTTAAATAAAAAGCCATCAATATCTGTCTAAAAAGAAATTATTAATGATTTTGTGTAATTCAGTTAAAACATAATTTTTTTGTGTAATTCAGTTAAAACGTATTGTAAAAAGTCTTACAGATTTACTATAATTAGCTGCGAGTCGATTTTTATGCCTCTCTTTATCCCCTTTAATCCCAGCACACACATATAATGTCCGTATTTAACATTGGGCAAGGGTTAATGTCGTCAAGTGGGTGGTTGGATGGAGCTTCCTGTTGCCCTGGTGCTTTCTGAAACATTGGGCAAGGGTTAATGTCGTCAAGTGGGTGGTTGGATGGAGCTTCCTGTTGCCCTGGTGCTTTCTGAGCTTTCAGAGAGAATATCCCTGGGAATGTTCCGAAAGTTACAGAGCTTCAGCTGCAGAATTTTAAAATCAGTTTTACACCACTTGAAATTTATACGGACGTATAGAAATCTAGTAATTGGTTTGCCAATGCGATTCCATTGACATGTGTTGTATAAGAAGGGCTGGAGATAAAATGCAATGGTGGCTTGTCATTTTGTCAGCCAATGTAACATATGGCGTCGTTTGTTCTGTCTAATTGATAAGATTGTCTGTAACAATGTAACGATCTACCTTTATTATACCTTTCAACTTTGCATTTTCAACAGAGATATTGATATTACACTCTCCAGCACATACGCGACATAATAATCGGGAAGAGTGAGACAAGTTCCGGATTAATAGCTGTACAAATTAAACACAAAAGTATATTTCTGTTTCCAGTACTCTGGGTGTGCTTTTTTGGTGTTACATGTTTTCTGAATAATTCACCTAAAAATTTGGACGGATGCGTGGCTTTTTTTTTATGCCAAGCCTTTAATATAAAAAATACAAGTTTCGCGGAAACAAAACTGTCATATTTGATCACACGATATAAGGAGTGGTAGCGAAACTGAGTGAATTTGTGTCTTTGGGCGTGTACGTATGTTGCCTCTTGTATATATCCATTCGGTTTATTTACATTCATTTCGATTTTAGCTTTTATTGTGACTATACCCCTCTAGTAGCCTATATTATCTTTATATATAATTCTTAAATAATGTAAACCACACTGAGACAAGAACGTCTATTAATTAGTTCGAACCTAATGGAACACCAAATCATTGATGGTTCTAATAAGATAATGATTTTAGGTTTCGCTAAGATATTATAAAAGTGCGTCCAGAGGATAATGTTGTCATCCAATACCGACATTGCAATAGGGGTGTCATTTTGCCAATCTGCCAGAAAATGGAGGCCAAGTTGGGACATTTACCCATTGCACAACCCTTAAATTGCTGGTATATTTTTTTGGCCAGTAAACTCGAAAGCATTTGATTTCAAAGCGAAAGGTTTTAGTGTCGGAGTCCGACTATATTACTCTGGATACCGGGGAAACTTATTTTTTACGGAAGGAAGTACTGGACGTCGTTTAAATATTTGTGTGTATATATGGATTCTTCGCCAATAAATACATTTCTAGCTCACTGACCAAATGTTACCGCAAACAAAGACATGGGCAAAAGGTTTAGTCTCAAACTTTCTTGAAGCCTTGAAGTGTGCTAAACAAGCCTGTTGTACTTTTGTTATTTGGATGACAGCATTATCATATGGCACTAATCCGAGTATATTATTGATCTATTCGTCGTCTCTCTTACTCAGTAGGTCCGTAAGGTAAACTTAATCTATCAATAAGTCTGCATATGGTATATTGTTTTAAATATTACAATCTACAAAGTCTTCAAACAATACATTTGAGACACAAACAAGTCATATTCGGATGGAGCCAACAAACATTACAAATCCTATCACCAATACCTGAGCATTACAATTCATCTCACCAATACCAGAACATTACAATTCATATCACCAATACCTGAACATTACAATTCGTATCACCAATACCTGAACATTACATTCGCCGGTAGAAATAAATTTTAGGTGCGGGTAGAAATGAATTTCGGGCCGTGTATAAATTAATTTCGGGCCAGGTAAAAATCGATTTCGGGGCAGGTGGAAATTAATTTTGGTGCGGGTAGGAATAAAACAAAATAATAATATAAAATACAAAAAAAAAAATTAATGTCCCATATATGAGCCGCCGTAGGTATTGTAAAGTTTTTTTCCGGGTTTTCAATATTTTCAAAATTTATACTTAGGTCATAAATCTCATCTGAATTAGAACACTTGTCCGAAAAGTTCTAACTCTCTCGTCTAAAGTCATTTTCCCGCCTCTCACATTCCTTTCACTTTTCAAGTTTTTGAACTATCAGAAAAGGTCTTTCTAACCAATTAATTGTGATTGGCCAGGCCAAATTACTGTAGAAAGCCTTTACTGTCTTTCAATGGAAACTGAAGACTTCTATAACACTTGTAAAAGCCTTCTTTTTATCAGTTTGGTAGCGCGTATATGGTGTCTGTAGCAGTCAATTTCCGAAAACACAACTGCGCATCTCCGTCTAACTTCTAGACATATGTATAAGAATGGCCTTAACCGCCTTCCATACGTACCCAACCGCACGAGGCGTGAAAGGAACATCGGGGTACTTATATGACGGGTCGATATGCTACGGCATATTTGTCGGAGTTTCACAAGTGGTTATAATGGGTAGGTCACATAATGCACGGGAAATTTAGTATAGGTGTTAGGCGCAATTGTCCCTGTGCTTAAAGCCAAATCTAGCCCTTTATATAGGTTTATAACACTTCGGTTTAAGAATTAAGGACCTATATTGGGCTAGGAAAAACTGTCCATGGTATGGACTTATTTACGTGAACTGTGACGTCCGTCTTTAGTTTCCTGAGTCCTTGTTTGATTGTCTAGCTGATCGTTCTTCAACTACGCTCCAATATGCAGCGGTTTTTACATATATTTACTATGGACTGTCCATAGGTTGTATGACGGTTTATATATATTTAAAAAAAAACCCGCTGTATGTTATGAGCGTATTCTTCAACATGATACAATTACCATATAGATAAGTAACCAAGATTCTATATTATTGACCTGCAAAAATGAATCACGTGTTTAAATAACCTACTTCCGTACAGTCTCGTATCAACTCGCAAGTAAGCTATACGCTTAAACTTATAATTACGTTTTGCATTTCCTGCTAACAGACTGATCTCGCGTGATTGTCGTGATTGTAAGGTAACCACAAAACTCACAGGTGTATGAATGTAAGTTTACATGGAAAGTATATATGGTTCGCTGAAGCCGATTTCCCATCCATCTACCCACACACATAAACCTATAAAACAAACCGATTGAAATCCATCATAAAATTTTATACAATTTGCAAATTGAATTCTATAGAGGCAGATTGTTCATCATGCGCAAGTCGAAATAGATGTAAAATTGAAATCTGTATACACAAGCATAAATATATATTTCTCAATTGGTATTCGATGAACCATACCATTCCTGCGACACGACAGGACGGTATATCACAACAGACAAAAGGTTATTTCTAAAATGGAGATGAACTCATTTCCATCGAGACTATTACTCTAGCAATAAATTAATTACCGGTAGTTTGTGATTCGGCGTGTTAAATAACAAGTCATGTGTCGTATATATCTCCTACATCTAGCCTTCGATCCCTTGACCGGAGCATTATCTGGCATAGTTGTTAGAGTGCCTGCCAACTAATCCAACTTTGATGTTTACTGTCCATGGTTTCCAGTCCATCTGTCGATCATCAAGCATATGATCGAGTCACACGATTTGGCTCCGGCATTCGAGGGGTTAGCTTTTACAAAGGCCATATAAGTAAAATACCGTTAAGCACGATTGAAAACACCACACTTCAACACACTGTATTTGTTTAACATATTATTGACCAATAAATGTTTCTTGCGACTTGGTATGTAGCTTCCACCGTTTTAAGATGACGGATGATATTTGTAATTTAACCAAAGTCCGCAAAACGAAATGTCCGCCATTGATAATTTTACCATTCATTATTTCAAGCCTATATGTTGTGAACATAACTTGACACCGAATTGACTGAAAAACTTGTACTGTAGCTTTCCTCTGGAGAGTATAGATTGATAATCTATACTATACGCTTCCTCCAATGAAGACACAGGATGGGATTGTATTTCACCGAATTCCATATACAACACGGCCACTAATGCATAATTAATAAATTATATTTACCGTAATGTCTATTTGTGTTGTGAGACTTGAGAACGAATTCATAGACTTAGCCTATTTCAAACAATACATGGCAAATAGTTTCAAATATCTTAAATGTTTTAGATTCATTATTTTTATTGGTTTGTTATTTAAACTCTGCTTCAGCTTTGCTGGCTGAGCTGCATATGATTCTTTGACTGCCTTCCCTGTAGAAACAACGTGCACATAGTACCCTGCTTTCTTTACACAACTTTCTGGAGACAAGGTGAGTCACCATATACGCTCGCTTCGTATTACTAGTGAAACAAACCGGAGATAACTTGCTTCGAAACATCACCAATTTCAAGTACACATGGTGTTATATGTCATTTCGCTGTAGGCATGAGCTGTGAGATGCACTAAATACTGTTTTAAAAGATGAAGGCAACAGTTTAAATTCAATGCTGTAGTCAGATTTGAAATTTTTGGTGAAATAATCATAATAATATAATATAAGGCATGACGACTGTTATGGATGTACAACTTCTGAATATAATTGGGTAGCGACGTTTCGATCTGAATGCTAATTGGAAACGTCGCTACCCAAGTATATTCAGAAGTTGTACATCCCTAACAGTCGTCATGCCTTATTAATGGAAATAGTCATTTTGATGATTTTTCATTACAGGTGTGTCAATCGATGGTCTGGACTTGTGTATATCTTTGAAAATGGCTTCCATACGATTTCGCTTGGAAGATTTTCACATATCGAGGTCCCGTGGCTTTTTGTTGGATACTCCTCTAGTAAGATTCCATTGAGATCGATTTAGCGTGCTGACGATTGGTCCAAATGTACTCCGACGACAAAGAGACACTCGGAGCAATGTTCTGAAGTACGGGACAATCGCTATACGGACCATTTGCTGTACTACATTGTGTCACAGGGTCAATCTCATTCAACTGTGGTTGGAACAGATGTCTTGGAGCTGTAGCTGCAGTCATTGGACCTCTGACTAAGGCTCAGTCAAGCTGCCTTTATGCAGGAATTGAGAACACAATACTTAGCCAACAGAACAAAATTTATTCACACTTTTTGGCCGTTTTGTGTGGTTATGTTTAGTTTTAGTAGACCTTGTCCTGGTGCCGATAACTTAAAGAGAACACAGGCCGATATGTTGTTGGGCCCAGCCATGTAAATGTAGATACCTTGTCTAATAGGTTGCCCTCTGTGATTGTCTAATGAATGGTGCCAGTGATCTGCATGTCTAGTGGTTTCCCTCACCCAATCAAGATAAGAAAGCCTACAGCAGTATTGGAAACACCAGTAACTCTGGAACAATGCTTTTCGGGGAACATATCATAGATTTCACATTAACATAGGAGACACTCCTATATACCAATGATTTATACAGAGATAGATCATGACAAAGAGAACAAAATATACATGTAGCTTTGTACAAGTAAAGAAAGTTAAGCCTCGCCACAATAAAGATATAAAGGCTCATTTTCTTGTTTTAAATTAAATGAATGGCTGGTTAGTCTGTTCAAAGAAGCACTCTGGCAGCAGAACCATATTCAATATGGGATCATTTTTTATCGTAGTCCCTTGGGTATTAGGCAATATGTTCCTTCAGAACGCCGTATGGATAAAAATTATTTTGCAAAACAACTTCTAAAAAGCAAGCATATAGTAGTGTCTTCTCCAATTACAGACAGATCTTCCGGATGAATTTGAAGTGTGGAGTGAGTTGGCCAAAAACCTAGCTGAGTTTGTGGAAAAGAAATGTCTGCGACAAAAAGTTGACCAGGTTGTTAATTTAAAAAAAATGGTTTTAAATTAGAAATATTTTTTAAATCTTTTCTTCTCCTCCTAGAAAAGGTTTCGATGTGTATACATTTAAATATTTGAAGACTCCACGTATAATCAATACATCATTGAAGTTTCGATGTATCATCATTATACGAAATTTTTTAGAATTTCTATGCATTATCGTTTTAAATTGAGGGGATATATATAATAATTATTTGAATTACATAAACTTCAATGTATGATCATTCTAAACAGTGATTTAAGTCATCACCGGATATCCATATATCGTGGCTTTGAAAGGTTATAGTTTTAACCATAAGAATCATGATTCGTTATATTGCGTGAACACTCTCTTAGAGCCGTATCAGAACTGATATTATCCAATCAGAGCTCTTGATTTACTTGTTTGTGATAATTTACTGCAGTACAATAAAGTTTGTCACTTTCATATTTAAAGAGCAATCGTGACCATGCATGTTGACTAGGAAGTATAGATAATTAACAGACAGGTGAAAATTAACAGAGATATTAATAGGATGCATTGTCCTGTCAACCTACTGAAGTATTCAAATTTCTCGTGTTATTAAATTGTGAATAAAAAAATCCTGAGTTATGCTCTTGCAGAGTTTAATTTCGTATGTCTGTAGATTTCTGTGTTGGACCACCATCTTCTGACTGGGTATCGCCAGAAGAGATTGGCTCACTTACTGTTAGCTGGGATAGCATCGGGATATGTATGGCAGGATGGGGATGAAGGAGTTCCAAAGGTATGGGTTATAAGTTTATAAAGAGATGACTGTGGTGTTTAATCGATATACCGGGGCATTTGTGTGACCTGGACAAGAGTTAACCCTCCACACCAACTGATGGAATAACCTACCAGCCAGGTCATTTTCGCTTAATGATATAGACATACGGGAGGCATAATGTAATCTCATAGCATAAACGATAACTTATTGTAAAAAATAAAACACATAGTTTTGTAGTCATAGTTATTTCCCATGTATTATGGTTGATATATAATTAAAGTGGGGCAGACGGATCTTACCTGTGTGAATGGAATACAATCACAGTGGGGCAGACGGATCTTACCTGTGTGAATGGAATACAATTACAGTGGGGCGGACGGATCTTGCTTGTGTGAATGGGACACATGGTTATCTTTACAAGATCCGTCTGTGAAGCCTTTGTATTAAGTCTTGTGATTGTGGTGTATTTGTCTTGTCTTTGTTTGTCGCCTAGGGCAGTTTCCTTCACCCATGGGATTGACAAGCCCTCATGTGAATATAATAACCAAACAAACAATCGTATTGTCTTATCCAAAATCTGTTTTTTCTGCTTATCTGTACAGTGTTTACCGGAGTGTCTGGCTATCCCTTGGTGGGGG
The DNA here is from genome assembly GCA_031763545.1 of Mopalia muscosa. Taxonomy (NCBI): domain Eukaryota; kingdom Metazoa; phylum Mollusca; class Polyplacophora; order Chitonida; family Mopaliidae; genus Mopalia; species Mopalia muscosa. The sequence goes on along the minus strand of JARFOD010144165.1, from coordinate 5,056 downwards.
ATTTCTCAGGATTTAGGAATCAACCCGTCCGTCAACCATTCAGCTCTTGTGTTAGCTAACTGGAAACTATGTTCTCGGGACAAGTATGTTATCTTTGATAACAGGTTTATAAACAAGGCGAACACTATTTGCATGTCTCTCAAGGGATTTGAATGGTGTTGTTTTGCTGCAACAGGATCGACAATCCACCATTTGACCCAAGGATTTAATCTTCTGTATTGTATTGTATTGTATTGTATTGTATTGTATTGTATTGACAAAAGACAAATCTAAGCAAGCTCTCCTGCTCAAATACCTGGGAGCTATCTAGCTGTTATAGTTCTTTCCAATTTGAAAACATATATGTAGCGCCTTTGTCCATGAACATTGATTATAGTACGTTATTTTGGGCTGTAATGTTTAACCAAGTTCGTTTATGTGAGAGAGACATGGAATGTGCGTTTATTGAAAAAAAGATGTGACAGGGGAAAGTATTTTTTTTTTTTTTTGTATTACCCCTAAACTAATTTAGGAATTTTTGTAATTAAAGCAATTGTTCTTTTTTCTTTTTTCAGACCATTTTGCTTGGAGTAAGTATTCAAATATAACTGTTGGGCTTTTCAACTTTTCTTAAGTCTGTTTGATATAACCGGCGTACCCTAGGAACTCTGTCACTTGGAGTATTCGTTTTAACAAGGAACATTCCTTTAAATTGGTAGTAGATCAACAATGGCAAGAATATACGCTGGGGCAAATAATTGCCACAGCTAAAGTTTAATTTGCACCTCACATGAAAATCATCGATATATCGAGACGATGGTGCTTTGGTGTATGTCACGTTGCTCAACATCACTGAATAAAGTCATGAATAAATGTAAGACAAAAAGTGTTAATGGTACAAAAAACTATCTGAGTAAGACCTACACGATAAGCTAAAAATATACATCAAGTATGTACCTGACCTTCTCGATGAGCACAAGCTATACCTCAAGTATGTACCTGACTGGGCAAGACGTTAATGATGAGCACAAGCTGTACATCAAGTATGTACCTGACCTTCTCGACGAGCACAAGCTATACGTCAAGCATGTACCTAACTGGACAAGACGGTAACGATGAGTACAATATATACGTCAAGTATGTACCTGACTGGACAAGACCTTTACGAATTAAGATATATGTCAAGTATGTATATGACTGCATGGTCTTTGCGTATTTGCACATTCTGATTTATTGATAAACAGCGTTTTGGTGCAGAAGCGTATGAGAGTATCTACAAGAAGAATAGTAATAAAGTCAGAAAACCCCGGCCACAACAGTTTGGTAATTCCATTTAAATCGCATCTCCCACGTCGGATATCAAGGAGATTGACTATCAGCATCATCCAATGTTTTACATGTCTAGCGCCATTAGGCATTTCGTGAATATAATACATGTAATTTTCAGTAATTTGGATTGGATCTGCGAGTTCCCGGGGGCTGATAGTGCTAAATGGTTTTTTCTCATAACCGTTCAAATGGAGAAAGTTTTTACTGAAGGTTTGTTGGCGATAGAAGCTGGAATCCACGCCGTTTATTTAAAAGACAATGGTGTTCTCATACAGTCACTGGCGAATGTACAACAGGTCATTGTGTCTTTGAGGTCGACGCTGAGTCACATGCACGGTGAGTGGATCAACATCAACATTCCTTAATGTCGTTTTGTATCGAGTTTTATTGTGTTATTAATCACTTATCTGATTTTTTGATATGCTTTATATCTGGTTAAAACGTTCGTAAATTTGTTCGATTTTTATTGTGATTTTGCTGAAAGTTTTATAATTCCGTAACATGGAATTTTATCTTTGATTTATTTCTTTATCTTTATTAAGAGCGTGTAAAACCCGACCATTTCTACAACAGACTGCGGCCATATTTAGCGGGGTAAGTGTCGTAAGATGCATGCAGTTTTTTTCAGCATACTAGTCATGAACTGGGTTACTTGAAAACAACTTTACTTCAAAGATATAACCTGTCACCAATGTTTTTTTTTCTTGTTTTTTTTTGTAAATTTGTCCGACAGTTTTTAATTTTTTTATAAACTTATTACCGCAAATATTTTTGATTACTATCATGGCTTGAAAAAAGTAGCCCCGATGTTTCCGAAGGTAAAGTTTAGTTTCATTCAACTCCTACAGCAGTCAGCACTGCTTTTCCATCAAATCATGCAAGCTGGTGTGTGGACGACCTTTTCCCTTTGTACAAAGGTATGAGCCTACGTCCTATTGGATTAGCTTATAAATTTCGCATCTTTTGTTGCCAGTGACGTTTCTGTTGCCCATTTGGCTGTCACGCCGTCTTATGTATGATAGCAATCACAAAAAGTTCGGCGTCTTCCATCATCTTTATTGCTATATGTCGATCAAAACAGCCCGGCTCAATCATCAATGTAAGGCATATCAATGTAGAAACAGGGATCAACGCAGTTACAGCTGATAAAACATAACTAATTATACAGTTAGCTGATATGCTGGTATTGTTTCTGTTACAGATGGGGAGGGACGGGTTCTCCTCTACCTGACGGTCTTGTCTATAGCGGCGTTTCTGATCAACCAAAACAGGTAAATATCAGGGATATACTGTTTATTGGACTTTCAAGTCCCTTTGTTCGGAAATTCTTGGAATGCGACCAATTCTGGCAGAATCGTGTGAAATCTATTTTGTCTGAAATTAAATGTCAATTATCCCCGTTTAAATACATATCATTATTTATATTATGTGTGTGTTTGGGTTGCTTGTGGGAATATTTACCTTCCTTAACCACGATGTATGTTGATCATCTTACTTGTAGTTTTCTGGAGGGAGCGCTGCTCAAAGTTCTATATTCCAGACTTTAGATGCTTTCCTTGGAGTTAACCACACTGACGGTAAGACTGTGTGACTGATATATAACTCATCATGCGGATGCAACTCATTTAACTAATTTTGTCAAACTTTCAGAAAAAGTTATTTGAACCATACAATATGGTTCAGATATGGATCATCCACCTGTAAATAGACAAATATATACTAACATGCTTCTATATATACCTCTTGTAGTATTATCGTGAGACAAAAATGGTAAATTTGTTGAAGAGGCATGCGGTAGATGGGCATATTTTATCTATCATTCATGGAAAAGGAATCTGTCCAGTGTATGTCCGCTTGTTAACAAAAAATGTGATGAACTTTACGCTTATACCAGGCAACTGTATTCAAAACCAAATTCCCAGAATCGAGATGTTACATTATCGTTTTGACCACATAATTTTGAATCGAAAACAACTGATCTATTTCGAAAATATCACACGATCGGTGAGAATTGTGGTAGGTGAATGTAGTTATCTGGAACGTGTTTAAATATTTTTGTTTTTTCGAGAAAAAATATGTCAATTCAACGGAAGAGGTCTTTTTTTCCAGCTGATATCTCCACGAATATTTGTTTCAGATGAGAATCAGTTTTTGGTAGAAATGAGGAACTATATGCCTCCTGACCACCGCAGATTCATCGAAACCCTTGAGAACGGGGTTTCTGTACGACAATATGGTAAACATTATCAGATACTTCTCATTTACGATTAAACATTTTATTATTTTATGAAAGTTTCGATACCAAAGCAGTGTATAGAAAAAACAGTTATTCTACCGGTTTGTTTCGAAGCTTCTTTTCTGTGAGTATGAATCTTTGTGAAACCTTTCTTTTCACACATAATTTCAAACTGAATATTCATTTGAGAGGAGATTTGATTGAAAAATGAATGTAGGATTATCAGCTATGGGGGTGACACCCATTCGATCATTTATCGGCTTCGGTTTGCTCCCGTGTGTTCGATTCCTGAACTTGTCTCAACATTTATACATATATGTGCTTTTTCTTTCAGTCCTGGCATGTAGTGATAAAGATTTACAAAAGGCGTATGAACTGTGTTTACAGAGCCTTATTGACTTTAGAAGTTACCACATACAGATCGTTACCAAGTAAGTTGTATTGTAACCATGTGAATTTACATGGTAACCTCGCTTGTCTCTTGGAGTAACAACGTCATTTAAAACCAAATCGCACAAGTTGCAGGTATTTTTCTTAAGATGGCAAATTTAGTTAAGTTCATCTCTTTCCTTAGCTCTTTTGATTAATTAAATGTTTCAATATTTGAGAAGGTTTAACTACTCGTGAATAAACATAATGTTCAGGGAATATAAACAATAGACATTGCAACTGTACATGGATTAGAATTGGTATAGGTCATATTATACGAAGAGCAACAATTGCGTTTGATGATGAAGGTATAAACAGGTAATCTCACTCTGCTACACCAAACTGTACCCTAAAGGATTCCGAGAGAGAGAGAGAGATACGTTTAGGACACCTATTGCTACAACAGTTCGTTCTTTTGTGCTAAAAATGGACACAATTATTTGTCTCTTTTACTAAAGTTAAACATCCACAGTTTGTAGTAGTGACGCAATTAGTTCGAAAGTATAGCTAGAGTTATTTGAATTTAGACATTTTATTTGATTTTACAGTGAGTGCGGACCTCCTATAAGATTCTAACATAGTAACATAACAACTTTGTAACTGTCAAAGATCAATTTAAATATTCATATAACTTAATAAAAACATGTTTACAAGATTGAAATCGTATACTCGCGTTCATCCAATGTCGCCAAAGACATTTTGTAACCATCAAGTATAGCTCTAGCTTTTTATCGCGGACTGGAACTTTGGGATAAACCCGAACCATTTTCTTCCTAGGAAGTCACATTGCGGAGCTCTTTTTATAGCCAAAAACATTAAAGGCCACGACTACTTAATCAATTGTTTAAACCGATTTGACCGCCAATTGTTAAACGTCTATAAGCCAAATAACACTCTCGATGAAAATACTGCATTCTGGGATTGAAGGAAGATAAACAAACCCACCACGTGCTTTTGCAGCATACATGAACATGCAGGAAAGGTCAGATGTGGCTGACTGAGCGACGTAAAGTCTCCAGTCTGAGCGATTTTTGTGTGTAAAACAGGTTTAAATAATATTGGAAAGATCTGAACGATAGTGTT
>JARFOD010144154.1:0-12915 GCA_031763545.1 Mopalia muscosa | reverse complement strand
ATGTAGTACAATAAATTGTTTGTTTGTTTGATTGGTGTTAAACGTCGTACTCAAGCGTATTTCACTTATATGACGATAGATTGTCCTCTTCACACTGCACCTAGACTTAATACGGTGAAAAACCGGGAGGAAACCTCGTAAAAAACAACCCCGCGATTGCCGGAGCCACAACATATGACTCGCTCCTATACCTGAGACTCGACAGGCGGACTCGAACCCGTGAAGAGTAAATCGAAGCAGGCACGCTACCATCTGAGCCACGGCCGCGGGCCTTAGTACAATAAAAGACAGGATAAACATATAAAAGAGCTTGAGCGTGACCAACGATACAAGCACAATACAGTGACCAGTTACACGACGGGCAATAAAGAATAATAGAGGGAAAACAAAAAAACAGAGGTGTTGTGATACGCCACATATGTCACACCACGTTTCGACTAACATAATCGTAGATCACGCCACGTGTTTAATAAAGACATGCTGTTACAGGCTAGTATCTTTGAAAATGGCATAGAAATTTGGAAGAAAGTAAGTTCTGGTTTGCGAATTTATCAGTGACATAAATAAATAGAATAAGTATAAATACCATAACAACATTTAATGACGATAGTTTCGACTATTACATATAGACAGAAATCCATCTCTCATATTGTATTACCTCTAACGTAATTTATTAGAAAAAAAAATAATGCAATAATATTGCTATCATGCAGAAGTGTCATGTCAACTTAAAACTTCCCATGTCGCAGGTTATGTCTTTCACCTTTCATGCAATTTGACCGTGTAATATCTTCTTATCATTTATGTATATAAGCGTCAAGTGTGACTTCGATATTTTTTTTAAACAAAATACTTATTGTATTTGGATATTTCTTTTTTTAATTAAATAATGACCGTTCCTGTCAATCTATAGAGGTTAAGTCTAGAGCAGTTTAGTCGGAAATCACGAAAGTGCTTCCAATGGCTTCTTGAGTGGTTTTCGATTTTTACAAACTAGGTCAGTCTCAACTCAATTATTCCTTTTGAGTCACACTATATGTCTTTAATTTATTATAATTATGCAAGATTGTATTTATACTTCTGTGCTTTTTGTGGGGATGAATTTGCCTGTCCTTGGATGTGGGTATATGGTTTATTGGCGCCTATCGATATCATAAAGGAGCACACTTGGGTGTATGAACCATGTCCTGGTATGGATGCGGTTTCTGTGATTGGTTTAGACCAGGTTCGACTAATGTTTTCGACCTGACTCCATCTTAAGCATAACGGGTATCGTTTCAGTGTTGAAGTTCTGTTATGTATACAATAGGCATTATTTGTCGGAAGGCGATACCCTTGTAAGAATTTAAATGTATTCAGAACACGAAGAAACAATTTTTTACAAATGCAATAATAAAAACGACCAGAAATTATTTGAAGCCCAAAAATTAAGGGTTAAATGGTATTAACTGTACTCAGACGTGGCATGTTTCATGTATAAACACAAAGTAAACTTCGCTTTTATGAAGCCTGCTACATTACTATCAAATTGATTGCTTAGTGTTTTACGCCACATTCAGCGGTATTTCAGCTATGCTGTGGCATGAACATTTTGTCGATTTTCGATATCAGAGTTAATTCCAATCTGAAGCATCCCAGATAGAAAAGATAAAAAGAGCAACAAAACGAACGGAACAGGACACATGTAAGTGTTAAAAACATATTTCAATATATTAAACAGTTTAAATTGGATCTAAAAATTGTACATATTCTGTTTAAAACTATGTTTAGAACTATTTACAATAATTTATGCAAATTAACAACACGATACAGACCAATCCGTTTAAGCAGCCCCGAGGACAACTTCGCCAGGAATGTATTCCCCTTGGCATTGATGATCCAAAGAAAACCAAATTGAACTAAAAAATAAATGTTAAAATATGCCAATATATTAAAATGTTTAGTTTTGGATCAAAACGTTGTAAATATTATGTTTAAACTATGTGAAATGATTAAGAATACTAATTTTTATTTTTGCGCATTGGCCTACTACCATCACTGCGCGTTCTGCGATGAAACAATCGCAGGTGACCATGCCTGGCGTCGGCCCGCTGCAGATAGTCGTCATCACGGGTTTTTCTATGAAGCCGTGGTGATGGTGGTTGGCTTTCCACCATAGAGGGAGGAGGCCCGTTGTCTACCTCCATCCCATCCAAGGCGTCGAAGCGGTTCTCCAGAGTAACCGTCTCCGACACAAGAGATTTATCTGTCGATGGCTTCGGAGAAAGGGGACCAACCCTCTCTACATTAAAAACATTAATAGTCTGTTCAAATTGAAATACTTGAACAGCATCTCTTGTGGCCCTGGAAGTGCAAACCTCCGGACCAGATGGCTTTTTAGTTTGTGTGTCTGTTTTATTGGGTTTTGTTTTTGTTTGTGGCTGTTGTTTTAGTTGTGATTGTTAATTAGTACCAGTTTGCGTTGAAGTAGTAGATTTTAATTGTATTGTACTTATGTTTCGTTCAACAGCAGACGGGTGTTTATCACCAGTTGACCACGTAAGAGAGGTCTGTGTAGCGACGGACATAGAAACTTTCTTTGTGGCGTTGGCGTAGGTCTGGGTTGACACTTGAACATCTGAGACAGAGGCAAGACGCCGTGCCACGATGCTAAGCGGCCCTTAGCAGATCGGATTAATTTATAGAGAAAAGTACCCAGTAAATTCTAACCTGCTTCTGTTGTAGAGTTCACTTGCATTTGGTCAGATTGACGTTGTGATGTTGTTACTCCGAGTGCTTCACAAAATCTCTTCCATTTTAACATCTTTTTCCCAGACTTTCCACCAGAGTCTTTTGGTTTTAGTTTGCTCTTCGATTCTTCAAACTTCGGCGCTTTAGTTTGAGTTTCCTTGGCATCTTTTTGTACTTTCGTTCCTTTTTGTTTTAAATTCCAACATCTGTTCTGTTCGGATTTGTGTTCATCTTCAACCCTTTTGTCGACATTATCTGAGGGTCTTTTGCCAGTTTGGGTGACGTTAATAACGTTGTCAGAATAATCCACAGTGTTGCTATCTGAAAATTAAATCCAGTCTAAATGGCTGCTGTTTGGCATGTAAAAACGACCAAGGGCAACCAAAAGGACGGCTTTTCATTTTACACAGTGGTCGTGAGTTTCGATGTACATATTTTGAATAAATGAAGAGAGAAAAACTTTCTTGCATCCCTCTATACGTGTATATAGAAAAATAGACGATAAGTATAAACTCAAAAAATGGATATTTATAGCAGGTGTAATGGCTATCCAGGATGTCAAATACCGGTGACTTCATTGGACCGGCTACCATGCTTAATAACTGATAAACATTGATCCTTAACAATTGAATGTGAGTCTCAAATGTTAGCAGGCGAGGAAATGCACTCTTTGAAAGGCGGTCCTATGTCATATAATATTCGTGATAATCGCACTTAAGGCCAATTCACACCAGACGCGACTCCACTGTCGCGCTGCCCAAAAGTAAGGTAAAACACTACTTTTTATGTATTATAGTTCATACTAGATGTAACTGTCGCGCGACAGTCGCGCTGCTATCGTCCGTTCTCTTACGTTACATTATGACGTAATTCGTTTCCATTGTGACGTCATTGTCTGAGAGTCAGCCCATGTTAAAGCATAGGAATGAAGCCTGTCGTGCGGCGCCCGGTGTAAAAAGACCTAAGCGACGCGACGTCGCGGCGCGTCTGGTGTGAATTGGCAAAACATTAAGGATACAGGTATTCATTTCTTTTCCACGAAGGAAGTAAAACGATTCTATTTTAGAATACAAAGGTCAGCCTTCAACAACTTTCTTACAAAGTACAATAGAAATGATTGTAATAAACATTGGACTTGCTTGCGATCAACTTAGCCTGTTTGTATTTAGTGTAGAAATAAACTGATTGTATAGAAACTATTGTTACATAGAAACGACAACTGTAAACCAACTCACCAGGCCTCTGGGCATGAACTGTGTCTGCCTCAGATGTCTGTTCCTTGCTTAACAAACGGACACTGATGTTTCTTGAAGGTGCAACCCGTGAGAAAGCTGACTCTCTAGCCGCAGCCACCGCTGACGTGAGTGTCTGAGAAACCGGGCTTTGGGAAGGAGATGTCGTCAGTCTACCGGTAGACATCTTCGCAAATAAATCCGTTACCCAGGCTCCCTTAGTTTTGCTATCACTGCAATCAGAATTGTCCCCAACTTTCAGAAACTCTTGGTCTGCAACGGCGCTCAGATTGATGGACCTGCGGAGTTCGTCCATTGCCCAGTCAATCATCCCCCTTGCTCGATTAATGACGAACGGTCTGAGTATGTCACGTGTCTGGTCAATCTCACCCTGAAGAAGAATCAGCTTTTCTGGAGTCGTGTAAAGTATCCTTAAGTCGTCTGTCGTACCATTTTCCCCGGCTAAATTATCCGATGACGATGTCCGTGTGTTGCATCTTGTCCGGCATGAAGCGTTTGTGTTAGCTTTATCTGGTTTATTTTGAAAAGGTCTCATAGGTCCAACACTAGAAGATGATGATTCAGTTCTTAGTAACTTCGGTGAGAGGATATGTCCTTGGTTTAAATTTAGTTCATGCGAAATAGATTGATGGGTAAGATCGTTTCTCGATGCAGTCTCGGATTTTTCTTCTCTGTTAAACTTTTTTAGTTTTGCATCTGATTCCCTAACATCATTCAGTTTTGATGAATATTGGTCAAATGTGTCTTTCTTTGGTTTAATGTTGCTTTTCCAGCGAGTTATTTGAATCTTTTTACCATTTCGTACTTTCGAAGATGACTTTTGACCATAAGTTGATCGCACAGCTCTGCCATATGCTCCTCTATCTTTCGCACACAACGACACTGGACAAGGATTTCCAAATTGCAAGAAACTTGTTATTTGTGATTTCCTGATGACGTTAGAAGACCGTATCATTGCTCGTCTAGTCCCTATCGTTTTCCACATATCTGGTTCTGAACGGTTGACAGCATCTCCTACGTTGCCGGAAACGTACGAAGTTGTGACCTTCCGAGTTCCAGTGAGATCTTTCGTTTTTTCGACGGCATCTAAATATATGGTGTTGTCGGTCTGCTGTTTTGTATGCACATCTGATGTCATTTCTTGCTCATCACTACATTTTTTCCTGTGAGGGAAAAAACAAAGTTTTAATTGACCTGACGAATGTTTGTATTGTTTTCTAATTAGCTGGATAAGTTATTACAAAAAGTTGTAAAAATGATGTTTTTCAAATAAATGTCAACGCGGTACAGACTATAACAGTCTATCCAATGTGGACGTGGTGCAGATAATAACAGTGGACCCAATGTGGACGTGGTGCAGATAATAACAGTGGACCCAATGTGGACGTGGTGCAGACAATAGCAGTCGACCCAATGTAGACGTGTTACAGACAATAACAGTCGACCCAATGTAGACGTGGTACAGATAATAGCGCTTGACCCGATGTGGAGTGGTACAGACAATAACAGTGGACCCAATGTGGACGTGGTACAGATAATAACAGTGGACCCAATGTGGACGTGGTACAGACAATAACAGTCGACCAAATGTGGACGTGGTACAGATAATAACAGTTGACCCAATGTGGACGTGGTACAGACAATAACAGTCGACCCAATGTGGACGTGGTACAGATAATAACAGTTGACCCAATGTGGACGTGGTCGCACTAAAACAGTCGACGCAATGGGGACGTGGTACAGACTATAACAGTCGACCCAATGTGAACGTGGTAGAGACTATAAGTCGACCCAATGTGGACGTGGTATCAAGTCTAAACAGTGAAGGTATCAATGCAAATGTGATCAAAGACAACAACCAATTGATTTTGACAAGCTTTACAGACTGAAGTTAAAATAGAGTGACCAAGACGTAATACTGCGATCGGTTGCGCGCGTGTTTATCTTCATCAGGAAGAAGATGGGCAAGGTAGCGTATCACTCTATCATTTTTTCCTTTCGTCAATGCTAAACAAGAGTTGTTGGATAATGTCATTGATTATTCTGCAGTGAATGGGATGGGGTGTAGACGGTGCAGCCAAAGTGGCAGGAACGTCGTTAATACCATATGCAGTAGCCGAGGTAAAGACAAAGCAACCAAAGCGGACGACGTTAAAACTGTTAACTGCTGAAAGGATATTAGAGCTCTGAAAAAATACGAGGCTATTAACTATTAACGAAAAGCTATATAAATTTGATACAATAAGTATTTGTACGATTACTATACACCTACCTTAAAACGACATGGTTTGTTTAGCAGATAGAATGTTAGATATAGATTGGCTTGCTTGTTACGTCATAATCATGTTTTAAGCCCAATTCACACTAGAGGCGACGCGACTATCGCGCTGCACGAGAATAGTATAGAACAAAACGTAACAAGGTGACATTTTTAGTTTGCATTGTGACGTCATTACCTCAGCTACTTTACCAATGTTAAAGCATACGAATAATTATAGGAGTATTTCCAAGCATACATAGAACGTCACGTCACAATCTGGCTTCCGTCGCCGTCATAACGTGACGTGATAATGGCAGTGACGTGGCGAAATCGGTTCTAGCCAGAATATTTGTCAATATCCTCGGTGCTTTTCATTCATTCATTCATTCATTCATTCATTCATTCATTCGAAATGTGAAGATAGAGGTGATGGGTTTATTTGTTGACAACTAGTAGGACATTAAAAATATTCTGTCGAGCTATATGAAGGATATATAGTTTTTTAAAGGTGGGTGCGCTGTGTTGGTATGACTTATCTCGGATATTTTATGACCTTTCGTCAAGTGGTCGTAGTTCAGTACTCAGCTTGTCAGACTACTGATCAAGTCAGATCCATTAGTTGTACCACCCACAGATTCTAGTCCCCTTGTCGACCCCACGGATATGAGGGAGTCACACCAGGTGGCTCCGCAATCGCTTCCTCTCGGTTTTACACCGTATTAAACTAAGACAGAGTAGTAACTAGTAATGGTAATAGTTTAAGCCCGGATGTTAGTGGTGACTCGTGCGAGTCTCATACATATGTGAAGTGGGATGAAAATAAGAAAGAAGAATGCCTTAAAAATATCAATCCATTGTTTTTTTCATAAAATTAATCTAGAGGTATATAAACCAGATGATGACATAAACTTGATATGGAACTCTTTAAGTAAATGTTTCTTCGAAGCAGAAGCATCTACTAAGATCGCCAGAAAATAAACATAATCAAAAAAGTAGTAAGTCGAAAAACTCTAAGCTATGGTTTAACAGTGATTGTGCTAAATTGAGCAAAACATACACATGTTCTAGAAATTGTTATAAAATCACCACACAAATGCCAACCTAGCAGAACTACACGTTGCAAATAAACAATACAAGAAAACGTCGGATAAAGCCTTTAGTAACCATAATTCCGATACGCGTGATAAGATAAGAAAGATTAAAAATACAGATACAAAATTTGTTTTGAGCAAACTTGGTAAAAATAAGCCTAAAATTGATGAACACATATCAATACAGAATCTATGCGAGTTTTTTTTAGAATCTTAACGAAACACATAACGTTGAAGATCCTCTTGTTCCTATTACAGTTGATATTGTTGACGACTATTTACGTCTTAACTTACCTATAACAGCGGATGAGACCCGTAAGGCTATACGTGATCTTAGTAATGGAAAAGCTTCGGGAGAAGATTTGATATTAAATGAATATCGAAAACATCCCTTGATACCCTCATAGATATATATGTCAAATTGTTTAACCATATTCTTGATACTGTTTTCATACCAGACACCTGGCGGAATGGATTAATAATACCAATTTACTATAATAAAGGTAGCCACAAGGACCCTGACAATTAAAGGGGGGGTAACTCTGTTGAGTTGTTTTGGAAAGGTATTCGCTAGCATTCTTAACCACCGAATCTCAACCATTGAAAACTGTATATGTGAGAATCAATCAGGATTTCGTAAAAACTATAGTACCAATGATAAAATATTTCTAACCAAGGCTGTTATAGATATATCCCTTAGTTGTGGTAAAAACTTTACTGTCCGTTTATTGACTATAACAGAGCTTTCGACTCAGTGTGGCGAGTTGGACTTTGGCACAAAATCATTGACTCTAGGATAAATGGAAAAGTTTTAAGATTAATAATTTATATGTATAATGGCATAAAGTCTTCTGTTTTTTCTTAATGGAAACAAATCAGACTTCTTTCAGAGAACATTTGGCGTTCGACACGGCGAAAATCTGTCACCCACGACATTAAAAATATTTAAAGAACCTAACTAAGACCTCTGGCTCAAGCTTAAACCCTGTATACGCGTAGTTCTTTGGTTGATTTCCACGCATGCGCAAAAAACGTCCGGCGGTTAACATTACACGTTTTTGTGTAATAATATGGCATCATTAACCTTCGAGATAACTGTACTGGTACCAAAAGTGTCGAAGGATGTTCCGACATGGTAGAATAAAGGTAGAAGTGATAAAACGACATGCCATAGCTTTTCATACCTGCCTCTCGTGTGTGATTTTGAAAATGATCAGACAACAGTAATATTCAGCATATTGCCTAAGCGTGAGTTGGATAATATTTTTCTCACACTATGTTTTTTTGTGTGCATATTTTTGTCATTCTCTATACATATACTCATTTGACTTTCATCTCCGCGTGACGATCGGTAATACATTTTTGGTCTAACGGGAGATCTATGACAGAGGTAATGACGCCAAAGGAACTGGATGTTTCTTACGTTTTGTGGAGAGATATAGTATCTGTGGCATTATGAACGCAAAATGCACTACAATTCACACAAAAAACACACAATTGATTATTATTGTATGTTTTAGCTGTAAATATCATCAACAGTTCAGGGTATCTCTACCTATTAACATGCGTATAGAGACTCTGTGTGTGTAACACTGGGTGTACATATTAGGACACATTTGTGTTGTTTTTTGCTTACAACTGTTGTATTAATACATAAAATTTATATATTTCTAAAAGCAATCAAACTGGCACAGGGATGTAGATCAATTTAAATCTAAGAATCATCTTATGTTCTAGATAACTCCCAGAGACAAGTTCCTAAATAAACCTTAATCTCGAGTTGCGTTAGATATAATATGAGACGTCTCAGATACAACAAGAATACTATTTTAAATATCCGAAAGTATTTTGATGTTCTCTCCTATTCAAATATAGACAAGTCTAGTGTAGTTGTGAATGGTTTGTCGGACTACTGACCGAGGAGAGCCTTGGGATGTCGGGATCACACGTGGGGCCTCATGGTGGGGGTTTCATTTGTTCATTTTCGTCTAACTTTTTAACCGAATTCAGGTAAGGAAGTCCGTAGTTGTAGATATGAAATATCATAACAAATAAACAAACAAACACACAAACAAACGAACAAACAAGCAAGCAAACAAGCAAGCAAACAAACAAACAAACAAACAAACAAACACGCAAAGAAACAAACAAACAAGCAAGCAAGCAAGCAAACAAACAAACAAACAAAAAAACAAACGTTTTCTTTTCTCTCAGCTAATGAGTTAATTTGTTATATTTTGTTAGACAAAAGCACCCAATGCCGCCTCTACTATAATCAGATAACAAATCACCGTCAAATCAATCTGTCAAACAATAAGTCGATATATTTTTTCTTTAGATAAAATAATGAAAGTCGACAGCTAATTATTATATCATTTATTGAAGAAATAAATGGTCTTTGTTTTTCGATCACGAATCTATCATACTTTTTGTAAGCAGACTAAACGACAACAATTCCTTGTAACATAAGCATGCAAGTTTGAGCATATAATTTACTCTCACTGAGAACTCAAGCCGAGATAATCGATTATTTGACGCTAAATCAATTGTTTGCCTGGTTATTGAACCGTATCGATCTAATAGAACCGAACTGAACATGTTCTGATGTGCCGAACAGACTGGGTTTGGTAGGAACGGTTACTGTGCTTTGTATAAGGTCATAGCGTTGGTCACGGCGAACCCTGGTCAGGATAGTTCCCTTTTAACCTTCGATTTTGTTCGGTTGTAAACAGTCTCCTCACAGACGGCCATTTTATACATTCGTTATTTGGGCCCTGTCTAATTTAGTTTTGTTAAGTACAGAAAATTTCAACTATTACATATCGACAAAGAGCTGACAAGAATGAAGAAGACCCGGATTTAATCTGCGACTTAGAATTTCATATTTCTTCGAAAATCGATCGTTTTGAAAGATAAAGTTACAGGCATTTCACAACGATTTCATTTCAATCCAAAATTTTATCATAACAAGTAAGTATAGACATTTATTGACATATTATGACATGTAAATATCTAGATATGCGTCTTGTAAATAGACCAATGAAGCGTCAACTCCTTACGACATTGATTGGGTACGTTCATTTCGCTGTATTATCTACTCTGAGGTCTAGCTGGACCCTCGTTTGATTTCCAGGAAAACAATTTTCCTAAGCCTATTATGACAGGGAATTTTGTCTGAACATTATATATATACATGTATATACATATTTGCGGAAAGCCTAAATACTCAGGACTTGAAATATGGAAATTTCAATAGAAAAAAAACAAAAAACAGAGTAGGCCTACGTTTTGGGGGCATTTCTCACCGCATGAATGCTATAACATCAAATACTTGAGTTATGATGTAGAGTAGCCCAACGAAATAGGCACCCTCATTTTTGTTTGAAATTAAACAAAAAAAATGTATCTTAATAAACACGCTATCCGAAAATTTTGTTTGTTTGATCTGTGTTTAACGTCGTACTCAAGGGTATTTCTCTTATATGACGACGGATTGTCCGCTTCACACTGTACACAGCCTCATTACCGGGAGGAAACCTTGTAAAAACCACCCCACGATTGTCGGAGCCACAACATGTGATTTGCTCATATACCTGATGGTCGAAAGGCGGACTCGAACCGCTATCCGAATAAAAAATGTTACAAAATTATAGTCTTTATGATGAACCAATTTGGACAAATCTGCAACTTTCTGTAGAGTCAGTTAAAATATGAAGAGTCTAAAACATTGACTATCAAATTCGTGTATACAACATTATATTACAATGGTAAGCCTATTACAATCGGCCAATAGAGTGGTCAGATATTTCAGTGGAATAAACACAAACCTTTATTTTTTATCGGAACAACACCTTAACAGACGTTTTTTTCCGAAATGTTTGCTCCGAACTTAACTTATCTCAGCTTTAAGAATTCTTTATTTTGGTTATTTATAACAGAAAATAATTGTCATACCAAATCTTTAGGTAACGTTTTGATTTAAAACGTGGGATTGTTTTGTATGATTTTCTTTGGTCGTCTAGATGTGACCTGTTATAGCCAAATGAGTCACTGGGGGGTAAATCTCAGATTTGTCATTATCTATATAGTGGTAATCTACATTCTTTTGTCTTTCCAAAGGTCCCAAAAGTTTAAAAATCGGATAACAAATGCAATTCTTACAAATTTTTTAAATAACCAAATTAGAGGCTGCGGTAAATATAAAAAGTAGTGAAAATCTATGTTAACGATTAAAGACAATTTTCGAATTGTCTTCCTTAGCAACCAATAATATAACAAAGTAAATTTTTGCCTGTGCAAAGAGTATTGTGTTAAAAACAAAGTGTGAAAAAAAACCTAATCATTTCACACATTTTAAGCTTGTATCGCCTGGAGCGTCATTTAAAGGTTTGCGACTTCGGACTCATTTGGCTATAAAGGGTCACATATTAGTAATCGCATCTTCGGAATAATAAAAGACTTCACCTGAGTTAAAAATTCATTTTATATCCATATTGTTATACCTGTAAATGTGTAAGACTCAATTCCCTGACGACATAGTCAGCAAACAATTCCTGTTTGAGCAGCTTCACTTCAATCAAACCAAATGTTGCTGTACCAGACTCCGGCCAGTACTTCAAACATTTTAGCTGAAAAAAATAAAAACCAAAGAATGAATGAAATATGCGTTTGTGTTTTTATAAACAAAATCCATAATTTTATAGGTTATATGTTTATTCGCTTCATTTCAAGTATATGTCCTTTTTCTCCTCTGGTTACACACAAGCCTTCCTTATTATGTATAGTGGGAAAGTCACACTTTATAGCTGCTCACTCTACACTACTGCCGTATTTATTTTGTTCACTCTGGGTTACATGTAACTTGGCATGGTGCTAAGATTTTCTCAATGAAGGTACATCTTCACAAAGCTAGGGTTTTATTATGAGCTGGTCGTAATTACATCCCTTAATATGCGGCGCATCTCAAACCAAACTATACGTGCAGATCATGCTTGAGTAAATGGTCAAAGTTGATAGGAGGGACGCTAGTGAGACTCTGACAATCTATTGGCGCTTCAAGCTATCCGCAAACACCAGCATATAAAATTTTGTCTTCAAAATAAGACTTTGTTCTGGTTTTTCTTTTGAATTAATAAATATGAATGTGTAAATTACCGTAGTAGTTTGTTTAATTGCAGTACAGCAAGTGCGAGATGGATACCATGTTGTATAATCTCTTAAAGGGGACAAATGTTAACAGTTGAATACAAAGATCACACAGAAGAGACGAGGGTTGAGCCAGTTTAGTGTCTAGTGTAAGTAACCTTGAGGGCAGATTATTATTTAATTCTCGTTTTTTTTCCTTGACCTTCACTTTACACAAACATTATATACAACAAAAACGTTGACAAATTTACAATAAATAGAAAATCTAAAATTAATAGTGTCATAATCCATGTTTATCAAATAATAAACTGTATTACAGAGCTCAATTAAATAGAGAATAATATACAGTGAATATCAAAATGTGATTTTAAGTCCTAGGCTATGAATAGATTAATGTATCTTATAGAGAAACAATGTTGCAATCAGTCAACACAGG
>JARFOD010144132.1:0-12917 GCA_031763545.1 Mopalia muscosa | reverse complement strand
TGTTTGTTGATTTAATTATAGTTTTCATTATGTTAGTTTTCTAAAAGATGTTTCTTTATGGTAGATTTAAAGAGAGAGGTAGAAGGCATTGTTTTTATACTTGTTGGTATCTTGTTCGACTCCCTTGGTGCTGCTGCCTTAATGAAATGAGATGATAAGTTAGTGTTGGCGAACAGCAGGTAGAGATTGACATTCATCGATCTCGTAGGATAGTTATATTAGCAAAAGTGATCCAATTATTAAAATAATTGAAGATACATGGAATGATAAAACACCAAACAAAGCTTTTTAAATACCTTTTAAATAATTTTCTTGATGTTTTCAGATGTAAATGAGTGTGAAGTGTTCCCTGGGTTATGTAAAGGGGGTGGAGAGTGTGTGAACACACAGGGATCCTTTCAGTGCACATGCCCTGATGGCCTCACTTTGGATGATACTAAATTACGTTGTGTTGGTAAGTTTAGTAGTTCTTTTATAACACCAGATGGACCCTCAGTCATCACTTCCATGTAAGCTTATTGGTCTACTGGTCCTCCTTTGACAGGAACAAGTCTTGCAGCGGACATTTGGTTTCTGTTGCGGAATTAGTCTTAAGGAGTTTACTTTCCCTTTTTTTAATATATGATGTTTTGAACATATTTGGGCGAAAAGGTAAGCTTGAGATTTTTGTTCACATAAACACTGCTGCATCATTGTAAAAGAAATACAACTTCTTTTCTCAATAAAAAATAAATATAGGTTTGTAATATAAGACATTACAATTAATTTTCTTTTTTGACAGATGTTCGCCAAGATGTATGTTACCTTGACTACCGAAATGGCTATTGCTCCGCCCCTGCTGATGGTGTTTACATGAAGGCTGTGTGCTGTTGTTCAATTGGTAAAGCTTGGGGAACACCTTGTCAAGCATGTCCAAGAGCTAACACAGGTAATGGACCTACTTTACTCTCTAGGCCTATTATGGGTCAGTTGATGGGAGAACAAACAGTAGTGGTTAAAATATACTACGCAGGCTGATGCAAAATTAGGTTTTTGTAATTTGTAAGCAATTGTTTAATGTGAGGACATAAATAATTTGTGGTATGTATTTGTGATGATTGGTTACACTTTCTTTTTTAAGAATAACTGTCACAAACTTTTTAGAAAAATTTGTCTGAAAAATTGTTTGTTGGTTTGTTTAAAATGTATGTTTGTGACAAACATTTATTTGCTCGCAGAGGAAGCCAAACAGTTATGTGGCGGTAAAACTGGTCATGGACCAGGACGAGAGGGTGGCCCAGTGGACGACACACTTAGAGGTAATCTAAACACCTTATTTTGTAAGCTGCTATTTATATTACTAGTTTAACTTTTCTTTTTCTCACTCCTGATAATAAATAAAGCATGAAAATGTGGAGCAAGATGAAGTTCTCTGTGTTTTCGGCACTACACTATTTGTGTAGAAGACTATATGAAATGTGACATGATCCAATCAGTTTTTTTTTTCTTGTTTTTTTTCTTCTGTTTTCTGTTGATTATAGCAGACCGTTTCTATTAATAAACTGCTAAGATCAAAGTATATAGATGGCTAAGATTCCAAAGTAGATAGCTGGCTAAGATTCCAAAGTAGATAGCTGGCAAAGATTCCAAAGTAGATAGCTGGCTTATATTCCAAAGAAGATAGCTGGCAAATATTCCAAACTAAAAAGCTGGCTAAGATTACAAAGTATATAGCTGGTAAAGATTCCAAAGCAGATAGCTGGCTCAGATTCCAAAGTATTTAGCTGGCTAAGATCAAAGTATATAGATAGCTAAGATTCCAAAGTATATAGCTGGCTAAGATTCCAATTTTTATAGATGGCTAAGATTCCAAACTATATAGATGGCTAAGATTCCAAAGTATAGAGCTTGCTAAGATTCCAAAGTATATAGCTGGCTAAGATTCCAAAGTAGATAGCTGGCTAAGATTCCAAAGTAGATAGCTGGCAAAGATTCCAAAGTATACAGCTGACAAAGATTCCAAAGTAGATAGCTGGCAAAGATTCCAAAGTAGATAGCTGGCTAAGATCAAAGTTTATAGATGGCTAAGATTCCAAACTATATAGCTGGCTAAGATTCCAAAGCATATAGCTGGCTAAGATTCTAAACTATATAGCTGGCTAAGATTCCAAAGTATATAGCTGGCTAAGATTCTAAACTATATAGCTGGCTAAGATTCCAAAGTAGATAGCTCGCTAAGATTCCAAAGTATATAGCTGGCAAAGATTCCAAACTATATAGATGGCAAAGATTACAAAGTAGATAGATGGCAAAGATTCCAAAGTCTATAGCTGGCAAAGATGCCAAAGTCTATAGCTGGCAAAGTTTTCAAAGTATATAGCTGGCTAAGATTCCAAAGTATAAAGCTGGCTAAGATTCCAAAGTATATAGCTGGCCAAGATTTCAAAGTATATAGCTGGCTAAGATTCCAAACTATATAGCTGGCTAAGATTCCAAAGCATATAGCTGGCTAAGATTCCAAAGTATATAGATGACAAAGATTGCAAAGTATATAGATGGCAAAGATTCCAAAGTATATAGATGGGAAAGATTCCAAAGTAGATAGCTGGCAAAGATGCCAAAGTATATAGCTGGCTAAGATTCCAAAGTAGATAGCTGGCTAAGATTCCAAAGTATATAGCTGGCTAAGATTCCAAAGTATAAAGCTGGCTAAGATTCCAAAGTAGATAGCTGGCAAAGATTCCAAAGTAAATAGCTGGCAAAGATTCCAAAGCAGATAGCTGGCAAAGATTCCTAAGTATATAGCTGGCTAAGATTCCAAAGTATAAAGCTGGCAAAGATTCCAAAGTAGATAGCTGGCAAAGATTCCAAAGCAGATAGCTGGCAAAGATTCCTAAGTAGATAGCTGGCAAAGATTCCATAGTAGATAGCTGGCTAATATTCAAAAGTATATAGCTGTCTAAGATTCCAAAGTATAAAGCTGGCTAAGATTCCAAAGTATATAGCTGGCTAAGATTGCAAAGTTTATAGCTGGCTAAGATTCCAAAGTAGATAGCTGGCAAAGATTCCAAAGTAGATAACTGGCAAAGATTTAAAGTATGTAGCTGGCTAAGATTCAAAAGTAGAGAGATGGCAAAGATTCCAAAGTAGATAGCTGGCAAAGATTCCAAAGCAGATAGCTAGCAAAGATTCCAAAGTAGATAGCTGGCAAAAATTCCATAGTAGATAGCTGGCTAATATTCCAAAGTATATAGCTGTCTAAGATTCCAAAGTATAAAGCTGGCTAAGATTCCAAAGTATATAGCTGGCTAAGATTCTAAAGTAAATAGCTGGCTAAGATTCCAAAGTATATAGCTGGCTAAGATTCCAAAGTATATAGCTGGCTAAGATTCCAAAGTTTATAGCTGGCTAAGATTCCAAAGTAGATAGATGGCAAAGATTCCAAAGTAGATAGCTGGCAAAGATTCCAAAGTATATAGCTGGCTAAGATCTTTAAAAAAAACTTTATCAAGCAGCATACACCTCATCAAATTAGTTATAAAAGTTATAAAATATAGCTGGCTAAGATTGCAAAGTTTATAGCTGGCTAAGATTCCAAAATAGATAGATGGCAAAAATTCCAAAGTGGATAACTGTCAAAGATTCCATAGCAGATAGCTGGCAAAGATTCTAAAGTAGATAGCTGGCAAAGATTCTATAGTAGATGGCTGGCTAATATTCCAAAGTATATAGCTGGCTAAGATTCCAAAGTATATAGCTGGTTAAGATTCAAAAGTAGATAGCTGACAAAGATTCCAAAGTAGATAGCTGACAAAGATTCCAAACTATATAGCTGGCTAAGATTCCTAAGTATATAGCTGGGTAAGATTCCAAAGTAAATAGCTGGGTAAGATTCCAAAGTAGATGGCTGGCTAAGATTCCAAAGTATAAAGCTGGGTAAGATTCCAAAGTAAATAACTGGTTAAGATTCCAAAGTAAATAGCTGGCTAAGATTCCAAAGTATAAAGCTGGGTAAGATTCCAAAGTATAAAGCTGGCTAAGATTCCAAAGTATATAGCTGGCTAAGATTCCAAACTATATAGCTGGCTAAGATTCCAACTATATAGCTGGCTAAGATTCCAAAGTATATAGCTGGTTAAGATTCCAAAGTATTTAGCTGGCTAAAATCTTAAAAAAAACTTTATCAAGCAGCATACACCTCATCCAATTAGTTTTAAAAGATGCGTTACCTTTTTATTGAAAGGAAAGTTCATTTTGTTTCTTTCATCGTATTCATTGAACCATTTGTAGACTTGGCACCTGTAGCCACCATTGCCCTTTGGCTAAGGGTAGTTTGTTTAAAGAGTAGCAACACTGTCTTTACTTTAATAGCACTGGAGGAAAATTAACTTTCCAACATTATGGAAACGCTTCACATCTTGGTGGTGCTAGTGTCAATTATTGTTGGAATACACCGCCGTCATATAAGTGGAAATACCCTTAAGCACGTCTAAAACACCAATCAATCAATGTAACTACCATCTTGTAAACTGTATATGTCAGCATTACATTTTTTAGATTCCCCAAATAAACTTTATGTTATTGCTTTCAGATATCAACGAGTGCATGACGTTTGCTAACCTCTGTGTGAATGGGAGATGTAGAAACACAGTTGGGAGTTATACTTGTATTTGTGAAAAAGGTTATGCTTTGGATGATTCCGGTAGAAACTGTACAGGTGAGTCTACATGAAGTTTGGTGCGAGGTTTTTGCTTTGGTGCCTCTCAGAATAATTGTTTAATGAACACTGAAGCTTGGTATTATATAGATTTTAAATGAGATGTCCCCGGTTTAGTGGTTTAAATGTCTTGGACCTTCTTAACCTTCTTCGATGTACCTTTCACGGAATCGAGTCCCTCTGTCCACAATGAGGTGTACAGGTGAGCCACTGGCAATTGCAGGGTGTTCCTTTGAAGGTTATATTCCATCGTACATGTACTTAAGCAAGATTGTGAAATCAGTCATGTAAGTGAATTGAGTTTCATATTAAAACCTGTATTATAAAGACTTAATGTATGTTATTTTCATGTTTTAACGTGTGTAACTTGGACTTCCAGACAAATTTTTATAAAATTGTAATAATGTTTGATCTTTCAGACATTGATGAGTGTAGAATATCATTTGGGATTTGTGAGAATGGTTTGTGTATAAACCAGCCTGGGTCATTCAGGTGTGAATGTAATGAGGGATTTGAGGCAGTCATGCTGGAACAGATGTGTATGGGTGAGTTACAAAAACGTCTTTGTTTAGAATGTTATAGTGACTGTAAGTAAAACGCAGACCATTCAATAAGATAAAAAAACAAGCTTTTTATATTTTGACATTCATAATTCCTAAATATAAATTTTGAGATATCGATGTTCACCTTTAGTTAATAAAGTTTCATAGCGCTTTAAGGGCCTGTGGCCATGGCTTAGTGGAAGCGAGTGCACTTCCAAAACTGAACCTGCTTCAATTTATCGCTCACCAGATCGAGTCCGCCTCTCGACCATCCGGTATATGAGTGTGTTGTGGCTCCAGCAATCGCGGGGGTGGTTTTTAAATGAGGTTTCCTCTCGGTTTTCCACTTTAATAAGGCTGTGTACAGTGTGAAGTGGACTATTCGTCGTCATACAAGTGAAATACCCTTGAGTACGACGTTAAAAACCTCAATCAGATCAAATCGAATCATAGTGCTTTAAACAACTGATTTTGGCAAAACCAAATTTGATGTTGTATTTGATCAAGTTTGACAGTAATTGAAACTACTAGCTAATGCATACCATTATCCACTTATATAACATAAGGTTTAACAGAACATTTAACATTTGTTTCATTATACAGCAATGACAACTTATACTGAATAAAGTTTATAAAAGTTTAATGACTTATACCAAGTTAGAGACTTTTAACATCTGTGACATCATTTAATAGGGGATTCAATTTAATAGCGCTTCGAGCAACTGGCCCCAGCACAGCAGCACTTTCATGGTGCATACTGGCCTTGTTTGTACAGTAACCTATGTGCCAGACACCATGCCTTGAGACGTTTACAAACTAATTTATAATTAGTAATGTTTCACTCAGCAACTTCTAGCATTGGAATAATAGTCAATGAAATGGAAGGGTTAATATTTCTGATTGAGATGACTTTAGCATGACAAATGACAAAAGATAGTTTGCTGATGTAGCTAATTTTCCTCCCTCTCAAAAATGCGCTGGTCCGAGGTTTTTGTTCCAAGTGAGCATGACTTATTCATAGACAAGAAGTAGTAAAAGAGGATGACAAATATTAGGGGACAGTTTCTCCTGGTTTTCCATTGTATTTAAGCAGGGAAAAGTGTAAATGGACAATCTGGAATCATAAGTGAAATATTATTGAGTACACTGTTTAACTCTGACCAAACAAATAAATCATTTTTATTATACTCTTTAATAATATTTTAAAGGGAAACTACTTGGATAAATAGTTAGAGAATCTATTTTATCTGCAACTGTGCTATGTAGTAACCAAAGCATCATGAATGATATAACTTCTCATACCTTTGTTGTCACTAGATATTGATGAATGTGTTGATGAACCGGGATTGTGTCGTGGAGGAACATGTGTCAATACACCAGGGAGTTCTATCTGTGATTGTCCTGCTGGTGATGAACTCACTGCTGATGGCAGATACTGAAAAGGTAACGTCACTAGATATTGATGAATGTGTTGATGAACCCGGATTGTGTTGTGGAGGAACATGTGTCAATACACCAGGAAATTCTATCTGTGAATGGCCCTCTGCCTTGTTGAAATACACCGCCATCATATTAGTGAGATACCCTTAAGAATGACTTGAAACACCAATCAATCAATCCTGGTGCTTGGGACTGAGTACAGATATTATAATAGTAAGGTTAATTTAATAATCAAAGTTTATCTAATTAAACTCAACTCTTCAATTGTGGTTCTTGAAGGGTCACAGTTTAAGTTGTCCAATAAAAACATAGATATCCAGAGCTATGGTAAACACGAAATTCTGCCAAAACAAGTCAGTCATCTGATTTTGTTAATGTCACATGTAGTAAACAGGGGGAAATGCAACTCCACTCAAAGTTTATTAGTTAAATAATGTGTGTTTATTGTGGGCATATCCATTTGTCATATTAAAATACACAGTCGGTAAACTTTGGTTCTGTGACAAACCAGATTTGAGAAGTGATTTTCTGTGATTGGTCAATTTAAGAAATCAATCGACAATCAAAGTACCGTGATTGCGTTAGGCTGCAATATAGCCACGGACAAAATACAGGGAAATTTGTCCTGTTTGGTCCTGTTGTTGGTACTGATGTATTATCATAACATTGTGTTGTTTTTTGAATCGCAAATATTGCTCTTCCAGTGATACACATCACAACAAGGAAAAGTAGAAAAAGGATTGCCAGAAAGCTGTCTTCTTTTCCTACCCTACCTTCAAACAATAATTACTGACATGAGTGTGAACAGCCTCTTGATAGGCTTCTCACAATAAATAGTTTGGCGAGATCCTTGGGCCAAAGGTGAAAGGGGATAAAATCTGGTCTCTTGCATTTTGGACCTTCCCCTATGGATGATGGTGATACAGGTTCTGTTGTAACATGGACTTGTTCGAGTCTTCCAGGGTGAAGTTTAATGCAGAAGTACTAACAATATGTGACAATTTAAACAGCAGTTAACTCTCTAAGTAGTTTTAAATCAACTTATTCAAAAATGAAATTGATGGCACTCTGCATTGTCACAAGATGATACTGTCTGGAAAAGATTGTCTCCTTTTTTTTTTTCAAAGAAGAAATGCACAAAACACAAAAGCTTAAAATAAAATCACTTACTTCAGTGAAAAAGCAATAAAATATTGAATGTAAGGTAAAACACTAAGGAAATGAAATTTATTTTCCACATTTGATTTTAAAATATTTTCTGTTTGTAGATGTGGATGAATGCTCATCAACCAGCAGCCTGTGTTCTAATGGAGCTTGTGAGAACTTTATGGGAGGTTATCAGTGTATATGTCTGGAGGGTTATCAAGCTAATGATCTGAAGACTACGTGTGTGGGTGAGTGCATAATCTGGGTGACATATACTTGTTACATTTTCAGTTCAAAGTTCCCTGGTCTATTGGAATTAACACACATAAATACTTTGCTTCTGTTTTGCTTTTTATCCATTTTCAAACACCCTTTGGTTAATCTCAGTATTCCCCGGTCACCTTTCATGCTAAGCAAATGAGGAAAAGGCATTTTACAACAGAGCAAACAATTGAATGTTTGGGAAAGTGTATTCTTTTTACACAGTCTTCATAGAAGTTAGAGCTTTGCGAATTTATATTTTCATTGGCTGGTAAGTCTGTGTGCAGGTGTCATCGGTGCTGAAACGGTATAAATATCCAGTCACTCGGGGCATGTCCAGATCAAACCTCTGGTTAATCCAATAAACATTTTGAATTTAACCCTTTATGAAATGTAGACAGCCTCTGTTCCTGTATAAAAAGTTAGGGGAGATAACTTTGTTGATGAACAAAAAATAAATGTCCTATATCACTACCTAACATACTACATTAATGTGGACCTACTGTTCATAGCATTTATGAAATAATGAAATTTTTTATTTTTTTGCATTGTGTAACAATGAGGCCAAAATGAACGAAACCCTTTGACATAAGATATATCAAAAGATCTTGCTAACAGTTTTCATAGTAAATAAATATATAAAAAAAACAACAATTTCTGATGTATTTGTTTTCTGATGTGTTTGTTTTCTAGACATTGATGAGTGCAGAGAGCTGAATGGTGGTTGTCAGGACCTCTGTATTAATACACCAGGCAGTCATATTTGTGGATGTAACCCTGGGTTCCTCCTCATGCCGGATCATAAACGATGTGGAGGTGAGATACAGGTTCTTTACAAGTGTGTTATAAGACTTGTCTATCTTTTGAACAACCCAATCAATACGACCTTGCATACGCTAAATACTAAAAGCTTTATGTTACATCTTCCTAGTTTAGTCTTTCATTCATATTGACGGGAGTATTCATATTTATATTGATCAATAATAAATCCAATAATCATGTCTTGTTTTTCAGAGAGTCTTGTGTATCTGTTATTTAATTAACAAGTTTTATAAACCAGTTTTAATCTTGTAATGATTGTGCTATGTTATTCTCAAAAGACAGCTATACTTTTTTTTATGTTTTTTTTAATGTAGAAAAAGAAAGTCGGGCTTGCTGAATAGTTATTGACTGGTATGATAAGAGGAAGGCTGACATGTAGCATATCACTTAATTTTCAGCTCAAATGAATGATTGTTGAGATATTGTCAAATTATTTAATCATATTACATCTGTTGGGGAATATGTGCGGTGTTTATTTTTCCTCAAGTTACAAGGCTGAACAATGTATAGTTTGTGGTGTGACAATAATGTTGTTACTTAATTCTGGAAAATGATTAACTTTCCAACAGGACAAAGACTTCATAGTTTTATAGTTGTGCTAGTGTCAAATACCCTTGCTATACAAAAACTTCATGGGCCTGCGGCTGTGACTCACAGGTAGTGAGTGCGCTTCCTAAATTGAACCTGCTTCGATTTACCTTTCACCGGATCGAGTCACATGTTGTGGCTCCGGCAATCGCAGGGGTGATTTTGATGAGGTTTCCTCTCGGTTTTCCACCATAATAAGGCTGTCTACAGTTTAGTTCGACGTTAAACACCAATCCCACAAACAAACAAAACCTTTGTATAAGGGAAATGACAATTATATCAGTGAGTATTGCATTAAGCACTAATCAATGACTCAATCGTACTTGTGGCACTTGTATTGGTTTTAGATGTGGATGAATGTAAGGAAACACCTGGAATCTGTGAGACAAACAGGTGTTCTAATTTACCTGGAGCTTATCGGTGCATCTGTACTGGAGGATGGATGCCCTCCCCAGACCAGCAGCAATGTCTGGGTGAGTACTGGCTGTCAGCATTCATTTGAGTATAGTCTACAACTATGGCAACATATGGTTTCTTGTACATCTAATAATTTAAGCAACATTGCGCTTTCCATGCAATGTTGTCTAACATTACTGACGAGTTTTAAAACTTTATGTAGTCTTTGAGATTTATAATCAGTTCATGTATTTTAGTTTCCCTAAAATACCTGAAACAATGTTTAAGAAAGCAATTTTTGTGCAGTTTGGCATTCACTGTTTTTGATGTCAATTGAGTCTGATAGAAACTTCAAGTAACTTTCTATTTCTGATTGGTTGATGAATATTTACTGCATGCGGAAAGGGATGGATTTTACAACCCGCAGTGGCTCAGTGTCCAAATGGTTTTAAATACATAGATCTTGTTTCTTGCCAGGATTGTTGAAGTTCTCACTCCATCATATGTGTGAAACACCAATTGAACACACAAACCAGTAGTGCAGGGAGAAAAGTTAATTGATATTACCAATTGTTGTCAGAATGCCAAATATTAAATTGTATGTGGTCTGACGACTGTATGAATTACCAAGAGTGACCAAACTTACCTTTTTACTGAAGTTAAAGTCTTAGTGGAAAAATTACATCCTTGTGATAAACAGCTGCTAATAACTGTTTACCTTTAGAATGGCCCGTGGCCGTGGCTTAGTGGTAGTGAGTGTGCTTACTAATACTGTTTTGATTTACCGTTAATGAGATTGAGACCGTATGTCGACCATCATGTATATGAGTGAGTCACTCAAGTGCCTATCCCTGGTTCAATTTTAATGAGGTTTCTTCCCTGTTTTCCACAGTAATTAGACAAGGAGCAGTACGAAGTGGACAATCTGGCGTTATATAAGTGACATACGCTTAAGTAGGATGTTGAACCCCAGTCAATCAAACAAACAAACCTCCAGGATGTTTATGCATACATAATACATTAAAAAAGGATTAATCATAATAGAATAGTTTATATAATAATTTAAATGAAACATTTGTTATTTACAGATGTGGATGAGTGTCTGTTGAATAGGAACTTGTGTTTAGATGGAATTTGTCAGAATACACCAGGATCTTTCACCTGTAGATGTAACATAGGTTATTCTGTTAAAACAGATATCCCCGGATGTACAGGTATGTAGTGGTTTATCATTTACCTGGATCCTTCACCTGTAGATGTAACATAGGGTATTCTGTTAAAACAGATATCACCGGATGTACAGGTATGTAGTGGTTTGTCATTTACCTGGATCCTTAACCTATATGTAACATAGACTAGTTTGTTAAAACAGATATCCCCGGATGTACAGGTATGTAGTGGTTTATCATTTACCTGGATCCTTAACCTATATGTAACATAGGCTATTTTGTTAAAACAAATGTCCCCAGCTGTACAGGTATGTAGTGGTTTATCATTTACCTGGAACTTTTACCTGTAGATGAAACATAGGCTATTCCTTCAACGCAATTGTCCCCGGATATACAGGTATGTAGTGGTTTGTCATTTACCTGTATCCTTTACCTGTAGATGTAACATAGGCTATCCTTTCAACAAAGATGTCCCCGGATGTACAGGTATGTAGTGGTTTGTCATTTACCTGGATACTTTACCTGTAGATGTCACACAGACTATTCCGTAAACACAGATGTTCTTGGATGTACAGGTATGTAGTGGTTTGTCATTTACCTTGATCCTTTACCTGTAGATGTAACATAGGCTATTCTGTCAAAACTGATGTCTGTGGATGTACAGGTATGTAATGTTTTTCATTTACCTCTAAACGGATTTCCCTGGATTAACAGGTATTTGGTGGTTCACGATTTACCTGGATTTTACGTTACTCTGTAAAAACATCATTTCTCAGATGTCCTGGGAGCTGTTACTGTATATACCTAGATCATTTGCCTGTAAATATAACAAGGGGTACTTTGTCAAAGCAGATATCTCTAATTGTACAGGTAGGAGGTGAGCTGTTACTGTTTTTCCTTAGATAATATGCCTGTAAATATAACGAAGGATACTTTGTCAAAGCAGGTATCCCTATAGTTGTACAGGTATGAGGTGGTTTATACGTGTATCCTTGAATGGTCAGTTATGCACAGTTTCGTAATTTATTTTGTAATATATAATACTCTCAGATGTTCAGATTAACCTGTAGCAATCAAGTTTTTGATTTTTAGGAAATTCCAAGTCATTGCATCTCCATAGCCACAAGCTGAATGATATCTTATCTTAGCCGAGTGTGCAGTGTTTGCTTGTCTATTTTCCTAAACACTTCATATGAGATTTAAGTTTCAGCGACACATTTGCAACTATTTTATTTGCACAAACTTCAATAAACAGTTCAAATGTAAAATGCCTTTGGTTTATCTCCCCCACCCGCTTTTTTGTTTGTTTCAGATCTGGATGAATGTGAGACATTGGATGGAGCATGCGACACGAACGCTCGGTGTATTAATACTGAAGGCTCGTATAAATGTGCCTGTGAGAAGGGATTCACTGGCGACGGACTTGTCTGTAGAGGTTTGTATTGAGAAGTTTGTCCAGTATTCGTAATCCTATGCGAGTTAGCACGCGGCCGTGGCTTAGTGGTAGCAAATGCCCTTACTAAACTGAACCTGCTTCAATGTGCCGTTCACGGGATTGAGTCCGCCTGTCGACCATCAGGCATATGAAAGATTTAAAATGTGGCTCCGGCAATCGCAGGTGAGTTTTTTTTATGAGGTTTCTTCATGGTTTTCCACCGTAATAAGGTTACGTGCAGTGTGAAGTGGACAATCCATCGTCATATAAGTGAAATACCCTTGAGTATGATGTTAAACCCCAATCAATCAAACAAACCAAATTTCCAATAATAAAAAAAATAAGTATTGGCTACCTCCACTTCAGATTTTGTGTTTTAACTTGATAAAACTTACAAATAGGAAAATGGTTGATGCGAACAT
>JARFOD010144110.1:0-12918 GCA_031763545.1 Mopalia muscosa | reverse complement strand
GCGAAACTAACGAAATCTACCATTTCTTGCGCAATGAGTCATATGGCACTATGAAAGTCCACCAAAAGTCACAATGCTGTTGGGACAGGGTAATGGCTGGTTTCATACTTCTACTTGATAGACTTCTGATAATATGTATGTAGATAACAAAACAGTTTGCTGATTCAATACGGTACATTTCTGATCTGATTATGATTCCATATGAGAAGTTTAATGGACTAAAACAAATTACTGGAGGACAAGGGCTTAGGCAGAGGGGTGTCCACCCATCCAAATGAACACTCTGAATTGAACAATTGCCTCATTTGGACACCTTGTTCTAATAAACTCTAACGTGCAGCGGTGCAGGAGATGGGAAATTGGACACCCAGTTACTTAACAGGTGAAGCTAAATGACCTTTTTGGACACCATACTTTTAATTTCTGGCTAAGCCCCTGCTGGATGGTTATTTTGAAACTATTAATGATAACATTACTTTTTAATTTCACATTTTAGCTGTTCTTATAAATTATTTCATTAAAATATTCACAAATATATTCTAGGGGTCATTCTATCCTATAAAAATCATAAATTGAATATAAACAAAACAGTGAAACGCCTGTACTAGACAGGTCTTTAATATAATGAAAAAGCAGAAAAACTTTTGTCTATCATTCATTTCTGTCTGTGAAATTATTAATCAATATCAGGTTTTTCTTGTGCCATTTTTCAACTTCGTCTTTGGAATTTCAAGATTAGTATATTGGTAGTACATACTGATGGTGCTTTGTCTTTCAATTTTTGTTAAGCGAGCAATGGTTGTCCAGTGAAATACTGAAAATGTCTCTTTGTAAACTTTATGTTCATATCATTTGTGTACAATGTTGATATTATGTAAATTGTGTACAGTGTGTACTTGTAAATTATGTACATTTGCTATGTACTTGTAAATTATGTACATTTGCTATGTACTTGTAGGGAGTGAAAAGATACCACTTGTAAATTATGTACATTTGATATGTGCATTTATGGGGTGAAAGAATGTGTACTTGTTAATTGTGTATATTTACTATGCGTACATGTAGGGCTCGGCAAAATAATTGACAAATACTGTTATAAACAGCATAAAAAAATATGACAAGAAGATTTGAATTAAATCGGGCAAGCTCTTAACTTAGCAAATGTAATGTGCTTCATGGGTGGCAATTCCCTGTGGCCTGGCCATCCCTGGGGCCAAGGACATGTAGCACTGTAAAATTCCACACAGTGTCTTAGTGCACCAATTTTGCACCCTGTGCTATTATTCTAAATGTTGCTTGATACCAGTGCTGTGCAGGTTTGTTTCCATCACTCAAAGGCTTACTAAGTCTTGTTCCCTTCTACCATACTTTCAGTTACATTCTTGAACCACTGTGGTAATTATTTAAAAAACTAAATCTTTTTTTGTTTGTTTTTCACAATGGCATTTTGTAATGCTTTGGGAAGCAGTTTCTGACTTACAGGATAAAACAAATTCATTTTGTGTACATGTATGTTAAAGCTAGAAAAATAAGTTTTACCTAAAGGGGGACGAATAAGTACATGTAGTCTTAAATATTGCAAGTCACATGACATGACTTTATTACAGCACCTTCTGTACCTGCACACCCTCATGTTATTCTAAAATAAAATCAATTCTACTTCCTATGTCAAGACATTGACTCTAAGATACACCCAGGCCATTTTGTTTTTGCACATCTTTTATTTGCTAGGCTGTAGAATACATCGCAGAGATCAATGTGTGATGTCCTAGCATAGTCTGAGTCTGCAAGAGTTGTCTTAGTCTCGTCCACTATCGAAACTCTCGCGAAAATATGATTGATCCTTATGTGTGTTATAACCTGAAGTAGAGTGTAGAATCTAAACATACCAAGTTTATGTTTTAGTCCATACTTAAGGTTAATTCACTCATATCATTTCATGCCAAGCATATGGATAAAGCAAAACAATATTTCTTAATGTCACTGGCAAAAAAAAATTTTGAGTTTATTTATTATTTCTATATTTAGATAAGTAATAAACAAAAAAATGATATGTACATACATGTACAGCTGAATTCAGAAGTAAATTTGCCAGCATTGTAAACCAATTTACATGTAGGTCACCCAACTTTTTTTCCACACATATAGTTTATTTGTGCCATTATTAAAGGAGATTATAATATGTACATTAAAATCTTTTTATGTTGATCAAATTTAGTGTTGTGATTATCTATTATAATAATATGTATGTTGATAATAGCACAATTTGTTGAAGATTGACCTAAAGTAACTAAATTATCTTTGTTGATTATAAGACATTTGACAACAAATATATATGAAAATCTGATCATGGATGCACTTTTAATTTTGTTGTGTTATCAACTTTTCAAGTTTATATCAAAAGATGATAAAATTTAGTTGTTTTCCACTTTTTTTTTTTTTTAATTTAGTTTGTGTGATTTTTTTTTGATTTTTTTTTTAGAATTTTTTATTTTTTTATTTATTTTTACGGGCTGCTAAAGACAAACACATGAAAAAAAAGGTATTCTGGAAAGATCGACTGTAAAGATAAATTTGAGAAAACATTCTACTTTTGCAAATTTTTAAATACTTGTAATCTCATGGCGACAACATTTTCATTGTGTGGTGAAGTTTCATGCCATAGTGTATTTGTTGTAATAGCATATACATTTCTTCAATAAATGTTCATTTTAGTTACTTTTTAAATGTCTTATGTGACGAGCAAATTCTAATGGATATTTAATGAATGAATTTAAATGCAGTGGTACTGGTACATCTCTCAATATGGCTGAAAAAATCTGTTGCACAATCATATGCTTATTGTGGCACGATCAAAACAAAATATTTCTACATATTCTGAACATCGTTTTGGAGACTACAACAGTACAATGTAACTGGCCAATTTCCCTCTTTTTTCATGTGTTTTTGCAACTTTACAAACTTGGTAAACTTAAACTGGATTGTTCGCTGATTATTTGGTAAATCTGTTTGTTTTACTTGGTAAAATATGTTTAGAATCACACATGATGTTCTTGAAAATTATTATGTTTGGCAAACTTTGTAGAGTATTAAATTATTCATTGTATGAGGGGAGACTACTCTGGTATTATAGAATTATCTCCCTTGAAAATTGAATATCTCCAACCTCTGTTATTGATCACATGGTGGTAATAAAAATCTGCAATATTAAATCATGATTTTTCTTGGTTGGAATTATTTATTGGTATTTTTCCATGACTTTTTATCATTTTTGCAAAAACAAAATGAGCATAGCTACTGTTTCTCTGGTCTCTGTTGCTGGGGCTTACTGGTTAGCATGCCTGCCTGTTGTACCTTCCACAGTCGAATCCGTTGGTCAACCATCAGGTATAGGAGTCGCACAATGTTGCTCCAGCCATCGTGGCTGTGATTTTAAGAGGTTTCCCTATGTATTTAAGCAAGGAACAGTGAAAATAGAAAGTCTGTAGTCATAGAAGTGTGAGGCGGGGTACGAGGTCTCCTCTCAGTTTTCCATCATAATTAGACAAGGAACAGTGAAAATGGTCATATAAGTGAAATACCCTTGAGTACAAAGTTAAACCCCCAATCAATCAAACAAACACACATGTTTTCCAGTTGACCTTCATGTATTATGTATCATGGGGCGATTTTTGTAAGGTTTGCTCTTAGTTTTCCAATGTATTTTGCAGCCTATGTTGTGTTTACTAAACCTGTTTTTGTATCAGAAATGATTTCTTTGTTTGATTGGGGTTTAACAGCATACTGAGCCTTCAGTCTAAGGGCAGTTTGTTTGAAGAGAAGCAATGCTGTCTTTACTTTAGCACTTGAGGAAAATGAACTTTCCAACATTATGGAAAGGCTTTTCATCTTTGTTGTGCTAGTGTATATTATTGTTGGAATACACCGCCGTCATAGAAGTGAAATACCCTTAAGCAGGTCATAAAACATTAATCAATCAAACACCAATCATTCAATCAAGTCAATCAATTTCACTCATATGTCCCAGTCCAAAACACTGTTCCACAAAGCGATCTTAGCTTAAGTTGATCTTAAATACCATGACAACACAATACCTTTAACACTGGTCGCCATGGCAATTAAGATGAACAGACTCAAATCGCTTTGTGGAAAGGGCCCCTGGACAAGACTGACAACAAATAGGCAGGCAAAGCAGAACAATCACAAGTTGAAACACAAAGACCACATCAGATCGGCTTTATGTTGCCCTTAGCTCCGAGAGCAACCTGCGTAACTGGAAGTTGCTTCAACCACCCACAAACAGTTCAATTTACCCCCTGACCCACCAATTACAAAAAGGACACTGAAGTACAGAAAGCTAATTTTATTGAATTTTTTAATATATTAATTCTATCAAAGAATCAAACACATAGTTACATATACACCATATATCATATTTCAAATATAAACAACTTTTTTTGACACTTATTATACTATGGTAATGTTAAAGCAATAATACATGTAAATTTCCATCTTTTTTGCACAACAGTTAATATTCCAAGTCTTAAAATTACAAAAGAGTTCAAAATAAAAGTAAATAAATGAACACACATTGTGAAACATTGATAAACATTTGTACTGAAATATTGCATGTATATAAATATGAATTGTAAATAAATTTTTATCACACTAAATAAAATATACACTGACAAAATAACAAAAAAAGGTTAAAATTATTAGATTATTTTAAGAACAAAAAGAAAAAAAGTGAAACCAGATTTACTTGTCTTATACTAAACAAATGCATGAGATATTATTGTTCTTCAAGGTTCATACTGTTTATATATGTTTTATCTCAGACAGGATTTGTAAAAAGGGAAAATATTTAAATTAGTTTATTTTTAAATCAAACTCCAGATATCAACAGCTTGGTATGTTTGTTTCATTGGGGTATAAGGTCGTACTCAAGGATATTTAACTTGAATGATAATGTATTGTCCACTTCATACTGTACCTTGCCAAATTACGGTGGAAAACCGTGAATAAACCTCGCAATTGCCAGAGCCAGATCCCTCATATACCTGCTGGTCAACAGATGCACTTGTTTCCATGAATGGAACAGCAGAGTAGGACAAGTAAGTGCACAGACTAACCACTAAGCCACAGTCATAGGCTGGTGGATATCAACAGCAGAGGTGTAAATGGTTCAAATATTTTGTCAGACGTTTGTTCAATTTGGTCCTGTAGGCCATTAAACAAGATGTTGCAAATGTATATAAATTTCCACCCCTGAATCAGTTATTTTAATTAAACAGACAAATGTGGATCAATCATTGTCAGAATGTGATCAGTAATCATTGATAACTAACCCATATTTCCACCTGACAGGTAGTAAACATGTTATTATTTATTCTATCAAAGTTAGTAGCAGACAGGTTTTTAAAAGTTTTTTTGATTAGTGTTTAACGCTGTACTTAAGGTTATTTCCTTTCTAAAAGACATAAATAACATTCAAAATGAAAACTGCCAGTTAGCTTCTACAACAGATTTTGGCAACGTATTTTATGAACATAAGCAATTCAGTGATGGTATGAATTTGATTTTTTAAATTATTTTCATTTAGAAATAAAAATAAAATAAATGAGATTAAAGCTCTGCCATTGAGATTAAACTACATCGAAAACAGAAAAAGAAAAAAAAACAAACGATAAAATGTAATCACATAAATATAATGTAAGTTATCAATAATTTTTAAAATAACATTTTTGAATTAGAAATGTGTTTTAACAGTCAAGATATCTAGTTTGTTTGTCCTCTATGCCTAGAATGGTACTCTATTAACATTTTCCCATAAACCTGAAGAATAATACACCCCCAAAAAGTTATACTGAATTTGCAGTTGATAGTAATTTAACGCAACACATAAATTGATCTTTGTTATTTTTTTAACTTTCTTGAACAGTTTTTCCGCTCAGTCAGTACTTGTACAAGAAGCGAACCCATGACCCTCACGGCCATTTTCTTCTGGCTATTTTATGTCTGAATCTGAGGGATCAATTCTCTTATGATTGATTGATTAATTCACTTAATTTTTTTATGCACTGCTAAAGGGTATTTCACCTATAGGACATCTGTGTATTCCAACAATTATTGACACCGGCACAAGATGTGAAGCTTTTCCATAATTTTCCTCCAGTGCTAAGTAAAGACAACATTGCTGCTCTTCAAACAAGATACCCTTAGTGAGACGGCCAATTCTCTTATGAGCGAGCAAAAAAATGTTATGAAATTGATGGCCTTTTGGTTTGATTTTGGCACAAAAATAACTCATATAATGGGATAGTTAGTAATTGATAATATCATAGATCTAACATACATATACTACCAGCAGCCCGAGGGCATTTTAAAAACAAAATATGGAATGAATTGACAGAAATATATGAATTCAAGTATAAATATGAAATTGATATGTTCAAAAATTAAATATTAGATTGTATCGCTTG
Organism: Mopalia muscosa; assembly: GCA_031763545.1. Lineage (NCBI taxonomy): Eukaryota > Metazoa > Mollusca > Polyplacophora > Chitonida > Mopaliidae > Mopalia > Mopalia muscosa. Next base: position 6,436 of record JARFOD010144110.1, on the reverse strand, counting down.
ATAGAATTATTGATTTATTCCAATTCAAGATTGTAAATTTTGTTTGCAAAATATAAACAAAGGCAAAGCAAAAACAAAAGAAGTGAGCAGCATATGCTGTTTTTTCTTTCTTGTGTCCATAACAATATTAATCATTTAAACAACATTTTTATAAATATGTGAATATTAACTTTTTTTTAAAAAGTAGTTATAATTATCAAGAAAATTCCCGCATTTTAAACCTTTATTTTATTTTCCTAGAAATACACAGCAGTTCAGGGACTATAGGCCCGTCCACAGGACAACAATTTAAATTTAAACTTGATTAAATTCTAATGGACTGACATAAGCCGGTTTAGGGTTCACAGTGTCATAATCATTCTATGTGTCATGGGCCTCATGTCTATGTATTTTCCCTATCGAGGACTTTTAAGCTGGTAATGTTCACACTGGCATTTTAAGCCGGTTTAAAGATTGAAACAGGCTTAAAGCCACATATGAAGTGCATGAACATTGAAATTTAGCCAGCTTAAAACACCTGTGTGCATTCACAAAGCAGGGTCAAACTGGCTTTTACATGATTTTGGAGTTACCCTATAACTTCTATAAGTTGGGACACTCTAATTTTGGGACAGGCCACAGAAATAACATGTCCCCTTGTGGTAAAGCCTTTTTCTCTGTCCCAACTGCTAGAAGTTATAAGTCTGTTTAAATGTGGCTGTGTGAACTGGCCTCAAATAAAGCCTGTAATAACAAGATAAACAAAGAGACCAGCACTTAAAAAATATTTGATATGAAGATCTCCGAAATTTAACAATTTCATCATGATTCCACATTGTACAATAACTGATTGATTGATTGATTGAACGATTGGTATTTCACTTATATGGCGGTGGTGTATGCAACTGTATATGTAATTGCCCCACTAAGACAACAATAAACTGCGAAGTGTTACGTTCTTTTGAAAAGTCAATGTTCCTCCAGTGCTAAGTGATTGTTTGTTTGTTTGATTGGTGTTTAACATTGTACTCAAAGGTATTTCACTTATATGACGATGGATTGTCCACTTCACACTGTACACAGCCTTATTACAGTGGAAAAACCAGGAGGAAACCTGGTAAAAGCCACCCCTGCGATTGCCGGAGCCACAACATGTAACTCGCTCATATACCTGATGGTCGCAAGGTGGACTCAAACCCCTGAATGGTAAATCGAAGCATGTTCAGTTCAGGAAGTGCACTCACTACCACTGAGCTATAGCCGCGGGCCCCAGTGCTAAGTGAAACTGTATGTCTATACTTGAAACAGTCTACCTTCAACCAGAGGGCCATTGTACATTAATTATTGTTAACATGCCATTCAGCCTGATCGAGTTTACACATGGTAATTATTACAATTTATTTTATGTCCCGACATAATGAAATTGCACTCACAGCCGAAACAAAGTTTTACCAAATTCTAAAATATACATTTATCAAATGAAACAAACAATATTTATAAATACAATTCATCAAAAGGAAAACGCAGAAAGTTTTTGGTAAAATATGTCATTGTTCTTGTTTAAAATAAGTTTGTCAAAATAAACAAATTTAAAATTAGAAATTGAGCAATTTTGTACAAAATTTTTCAAAACGCTGTATCAGCATTAATTTCTGTATATTTTAAAGTTTATTATTTGTTTGACTAATGGGATTTAATAAACGATAAGCAGACATGTAATTGTGTTTACCTTGCGGCAGATATTCACTCTCCTACGATATTTAATTATAGTTGACATTTGTTGGTTAGAGAGTGACTGAGACACCTTGACAAAATAGCTATTCCCAATCAAATGGGGTGGAAAACCAAGAGGAAACCAAGTAGAAACCACGCCAGCAATTGCTTTTTGCAATTTACAGTGTGCTTTTTTTGACCTTTAAATGTCTAAGAGCGAGACTATGCAAATTTTGTTTTATAAAAATCAACGTTATAATATCAAAAACTTGCGCTAGTAAATAGCATGAATTTCATTTTGCACATGATTTGAATTATATAGGTTTAATGAAAACATAATTGTTAATGTATTATATTATTATATAACTATTGTTAGTATTCCATTATTATATAAACCTGTAACACTGTATATATATTTAACTATGAAAAAAAAAACAAGCAATAACAAAAAACGAAACAATGTAAGCCAATGAGAATATAAATTATGGGAGTATCAGGCCACAAATTCCATGTAGAAAAGACGTGAGTTATATCCATCAGAAAAAAAGTCTGGTGTTTCTCCGCTGACAGGAGAAACAAATGACCATTTGAGCTACAGCAGCTCTTAATGACATGCAGTGAGGATTCTCCTAAAAGGAAAAACTGTTAGTCTCCCTCCACATGACATTAATACACCAAGAAACATCTTTTTCTACATGTTTAATAAATAATGTATTATTTAGGGGTGTGCTGGTCCTATAACAGTTATGGACTGGTCAGTCGCCCACATACAGTTACATGTATATTAACACTTATTGCCCTTTTATGTAATAAGAATTGTTTGTTGGTTTGATTGGGGTTTGACGCCATACTCTAGGGTATTTGCTTATTTCACTTACATGATTAGCGAACATTTCAGTTATGTCACAATGAATAAATTTCTACAGTATAATCAGTAATTTTCTTATTTTTGTACAACACTTTCTATTAAAATATTTACTAGTTCAGACAGTTTAGCAGGTTTTAACCCATCCAGGAATAATCCTATCAAAATCATGGCCTTCAGAGGCTGACATTTACTGGCGGACAAAAGTTGACATATGTTTGGTCAGCGGATGTGACGTCGCTTGGCGGCCATTTTGAAACCAAAAAAAAATCAAAAAATACTTCTAGTCATACAGAACCCAAGTGATCACATTCAAACTTTGAACACATATTAATTTTTCTTAGACAAACAATATTCGGTTAAAATTTAGTTTGAGAAATGTTTGTCATTGAGACAAAAGCTATATGGGTGAGGGATAAACCCATGTCAGAACATCCTTCGACACTTGGAGTTTCCCTTCCGTACCGGTACAGTTATCTCGGAAGTGAATGGAAGCTATAATACTACAAGAAAACCTGTAATGTTGAACGCCGGATGTTTTGTCTCGCATGCGTCAAAATCAGCCAAAGTACTTCGCGGATTTGTATTATAAAAACCCACATCAAACAGGCCTGTTTCTTGGCTAAAATCTAATTTAAACAAAACACTACCTTTTTGATGTATGACTTGTTGCAAATAATTCAAATTTCATCCGCTCTAAGTATTTTAGAAATAACGTAACTCCACTGACGTCATCATATCAACGCAAGAATAGCCTTCAGACGTAAACAATAAACATGTGGATATGGTAAAGTAAATCTGTACGAAATGAACGGCATTACGTGAGAGGTTATTTAAGGTACGGAAATGGTCGAGGCTGTTGAGGCATCGGAGCATGTCTCAACATCCTTGGCTATTCTTGATGACGTCAGTGGAGCTCCATTATTTTTCGCTAACACTAAGCCACGGCCGCAGGCCATATAACACGCACAAAAATTCCTCCTAACCGTCTGATTATGAACTGGCTGCTTTAAGAAGGTGTGATGGCATGAGGCAACAAATTGGTAAATCCAACTTCAGATGACTTGTTTATGGCTTAAGGTCTTGCTGGGCACATTGGGCTCAAAATTAACCAAATATTTTTTATCGCTTAAATTTAAAGTTAGGTATTCACACTACTGCTTGTTGCAAAACTTTAATGGCCAGCCGCCTATTTCTGGCACTTCATTTTTAAACAGACAATACATTTTCCAAAGCGTATTTCTAGAAACTATTTATGTAAGAAACCTCAAATCAAGTTTGTACCATAAAGTGCTGTAAAGAGCACAATGCGATCTAGTGAATGGTGTTCGTCCCTGTTTTTTTCAAATTTTTTCTGAAAGTTCTTTTGACATTTTTAGAAAACTTTCCAAGTTGGGATAGACAAAAACATCCACTGGGATCGTTCTAATAAAAATGAAAAGAAAAAAAAATGAAGCACCCTTTATTAGTTCAAGGACTATTCTATTGGTCAAATTTTTTTTTAGTCTTATCCTTATTGCACTTTGAGAAAATAAACCAAGAAAAATGCAGTCTATTTTTTTATGTTGACATTTATACTCATTTTGCAATATTTTTAGAAATATTGATTGGATTTTGACCACATTCACATATATGTAATCCTGAGTATTTAAGTTATTTTTAAATATGAACATATATAAGGTATATATTTATATTGTTCTGTATAAAAGACTAAATACAACAGGTGTTCTTAAAATCCTGCAAGTTAAGATTTCTTTAGTGTTTTGAACGATTTGACCTAGCCTTGAATATTTGCACAATAAAAAACATCAGTTAATCAGGAAGTATAGATGAAGGATTGTTTGTTCATTGGTTTGATTGGGTTTGATTGGGGTTTAACGTTGTACTCAAGGGTATTTAACTTATATGACAATGGATTGTCCACCTCACACTGCAGCTGGCCTTATTACGGTGGAAACCGAGAGGAAACCTCCTTGCTGGAGCCACATCATGTAACTCGCTCATATTTCTGAAGGTTGACAGACTTTGAAAGAGGTTCAGTTTAGTAAGCGAGCATGCGGCCAATAAGCCAGGGCCACAGCCAGTGAAAGAATGGAAGTGGAAGCAAAACCTTATCAAAGCTACTCTGATTTGCAACTCTCCACCCTATAAAAAGTGGCGGAATTAATGGTTTTGCTTTGAATAGGTGTCTGGTTATTCCTGTATTATGTTTCTTTCAGAACTTAAATGCTTAGAATCTTTACTTGAATTAAAAATTGGACTTAAATCACAAATCAATGAAATCATTAACCAGAAAAATGAAATATTAACTAGGTCCGCTAACCGACATGAATTATAAACAACTCCATATTAAATAATTTTGCTTTATTTACATGAACAAAGTTATGAAGTGAATTGAATGTGAAGTTTAGTTTTTCCAACAAGGAAATATATGCCAAGTTAAGACAGGACTGGCTCCAAAGCTACTTCCCTTAGCCCAAGAGTAAGCCCTGAAGAAAGTGGATTCTTTTCCTGAGGGAGATTTTGTTGAGAACAGTCTGCTGACAGCCACCAATATTGATTTATTGATGGGTGTTTTACGCCATGCTTAAAGGTGTTTCACTTATATGATGGCAGTGTAGAAACACAACAATAATTGTTAGAAAGAGAGACACTATCACAACCCTAAAATGTTTTGGGTTTTGATACTTCTGTAAAGTAAATCTTCTTCCAGTTCTAAAGTAAAGACAGCATTGCTTCTCTTCAAAGAAAGCCCTTAGCCAGCTATTGGGTGAATATCAAAACTGTGAATGGTACATCGAAGTAGGCTCAGAAAGGGAACTCGCTAACCACTTAGCCATGGCCGCAGGTTGTTAGAAAGAGAGACACTAGCGCAACCATAAAATGTATTAAGTTTTAATACAGCTGGAACTTAAATCTTCCTCCAGTGCTAAAGTAAAGACAGCATTGCTTCTCTTCGAAGAAAGCCCTTAGCCAGCTACAGGGTGAATATCAAAACTTGTTGACTGTATCCCAGTGATTAAATAGTTTATCTGGAGTGGTCTTCTTGGTAACCTGTCTATGTGAACCTAGTGAATCTCTATTTACAGTGGTATTTACAGGGTTCCAGGTGATACTATGAAGGCATGTCAGAGGGAACTGAAGAGGCATGTTCTGGGCTGTGCTTCTACAATATAAAATATATCACAAAATCAGTATTTTATCAAGATAAAAGCTGTAAATATTGGGTGCCTGTTGCATGAAGCGCTGTTAAATTTAATCCACTATTAGATGACCTCACACCATGTTGAAGGTCTATCTCTAGCCTAATGTTTGCAGTTTTATCTGGTATTAGCAGCTTATCCTCTTTCGAGCAACTGACCTGTGTCCTCGTTTGTTTGTTGGATTGATTGAGGTTTAACCCTGTACTTAAGGTTATTTCACTCAAATGATGACATGCCTGCCCAATGGTTTAAGGACATCACCCTCCACAAAACTGGCAACAAACAACGACAAGACAGGACAAACACAGGACAGTCATAGGATGAAATACAAAGACATTATGATAGATCAGCTTCATGTTGACACTCAGTCCTACAGGTGCACTCTCACGGTACATTTTGTAGTGTCAATTTCAGGGGATTCCCTCAATTTGATGAGTGTTGATTGGTCGATCGCTTCATTATTTTATCTTAACCAATCAAAAATGCGGCAAATGTGGGGAATCCCCAGAAGTCATTACTACAAATCATACCATGAGAATTCACCTTAAGAAGTAAAGTATAGTAACAACTCCGAAGAAAGATAATGAATTAATTTTGACTCAAAATGAATTCATTATCTTTCTTCGGAGTTGTTACTATACTTTACTATGTTAAACTCCTCAGTGGTAGTCATAAT
>JARFOD010144099.1:0-12918 GCA_031763545.1 Mopalia muscosa | reverse complement strand
CACACAGGCCTAGGTTTACTGTTTCGCGCTGTTTATCGATCTCTTGTTTCGTTTTCAGTAAAGTGAATTAATTGGGGTTTTTTTTGCCCTCAAATGTTTGTCATAAGTGAAGCAAGGAATGGTTCATACTTAAATAAGCTAAGGTTATGGCCATTATATCATACAAAATATGACAGCTTATGAGAATTCCTTTCTGGCTATCTTGTGTACAAGGTACATACACTGTAGACATCCGATATTCGTGTACATGGTCTTAGCTTGCGTGAACGGTGACCGTTCGCGTTAATTTTCGTTTGCGTAACCTCAACGTAACCTGAACGAGCATTCGCGTGAAAAAATAAGGCCTGATATTCTATCATGATCTATCGCAGGCTAAGATGCATTTGCTTACAATGGTCAGCTCGGTAAAACGGATCCTTGGCAATTTTTTTGCAGAGGATAATTTCATTTTTCCTCAGCAATTTCCTCGGCAATTGCCGAATTCCGAGGCTAATTATCAGGGTTGCAGGAGCATAACCATCTACTCTAAGACAGATATTTGGGATGAACTTACACAAGAGAGAATGCTTTGGATTTTAACCCCCTTTTATTGAAGAGAGAGAAAGTTTGTGATTAACCCATATCATTAAAGACAGAGTGTGGCCAACAAATAAAATAGCAGTATAGTTTCCTTTCATTAATGGGCTGTAAGTTTACAAGATAGAACCCCAATCCATGACTAATTAGATTAAAATCAGAATCTCAACATAACAATAGTTTTGTATTACTTAAATATGGTGGAAAACAGGAGGAAACCATACCCCACCCTAGTGATTTCCAGGATCTACACTGTGTGACTCACGGGCAGGCAGGCGATCTCAACCATGGACTGTACATCAATCTGTTTGATTGGGGTTTAATGTCGTACTCAAGGGTATTTCACTTATATGACAGAAGGTCCACTTCACACTGTTTCTTGCCTTGTAAAACATCGTAAAAACCAACCCCGCCATTTGCAGAGCCACATCTTGTGACTCACTCACATATCTGATGAACCACAGACAGGCTCGATCCGGTTAAAGGTAAATTGGAGTAGGATTTAGGCACGCTACCGCTACCACTAGTAGGACCAATAAGCAGACATGCTTTACACTAAGCCACAGACACGGTAAATGTTTACAGCAGTTCTCGGTCAGAGCTGAATAATTATGTTGAATGACCGTAGACCACTGAATGGTCTACTTTTTTATTTACTTGCTTCTGATTTGGTTGATTGATTGATTGGTGTTTAACGCTGTGCTTAAGGATATTTCCTTACATAATGATGGTGAAGTCTAACATTACTGTACAAAAAATGTGAAGTAATTTGTATGACAAGGCTCAGGACTTACATCTCCTGCCCTATACCAAGAGGAAGTGGTGACATGTGCTCGCCTAAGCCTGGCAAACTTATATTTTTTCCTATTTTCACTAATACAGCGTTATTCAGAAATAATGAATGAATAATTAAGGCTAATTGTTGCTAACACCAGATTAAATCAAGTACCCTGGATTAGCAGTGGACCTTCAGCCTGGGCGGACGTCATTTTATAGCGGATTCAATATAATAGTTGATCGGAGTTTTATGCAGTGCTTAAGGATATGTCACTTATATGACGATGGTGTATTGACGTTAGCACAACCAAGATGTTAAGTGTTTTCATAATGCCAGAAAGTTCATCTCCCCCCAGTGCTTAGTATAGACAGCATTGTTACTGTTAAAACAAACTGCTCTAAGACAAGAGGGCAGAATAAAATATGGCTTTGAACAACTGACCCCATGCGGTTTTCAATATGATAGCTCTGGTCATTCATAGTCTAACTTACCTAATTTGTTAGCAATACCCGTTTTAACAGAGGCATGTTGAACATGGCTGATGCAGTGGACATGCTCTGGTCTGGTCAAAATAACCAGACGGATTCCCCATAGGCTCCAGACATCAACCTGCAAACAACAACAACATTTACTTAAGCTGTAAATCTACTTGTAAAACTTAAATTCTTTTTTTCTCTCCACAATGGGAGTTGATTACAGGTCCCCCAATAAAGGATTATAACAACAACAAGAAATGCTGATAAACCGGGCCAAATCTCTGTTTCCTACTTAAGTTTAAGAACAGTTCTTTCCTTCAAAGTCATGGTGCTTTATCACAATTCTTTCTTCAAAGAATGAAAGTCACGGTGCTTTATCACCTTATTGGTTTGAGCGCTTTGGAGGAAAATGTGGAAGGAGTGTTACGAATTTTGAAGATCAAACTTTGTCTTAAATCACGACATATACAACGCTTTCAGGAAGTCCAGAAGTCAGGATCTTCAAGACCTTAACGCTTTCAGGAAGTCCAGAAGTCAGGATCTTCATGACATTAACATTTTCAGGAAGTCCAGAAGTCAGGATCTTCAAGACATTAACGCTTTCAGGAAGTCCAGAAGTCAGGATCTTCAAGACATCAACGCTTTCAGGAAGTCCAGAAGTCAGGATCTTCAAGACATTAACGCTTTCAGGAAGTCCAGAAGTCATTATCTTCAAGACATTAATGCTTTCAGGAAGTCCAGAAGTCAGGATCTTCAAGAAGGTAGACTCAGTGCGGTTTCTAGAAAAGTTTCCCAGATTCCTATCCCAAATTCTTCAGACTATAATCAGGGTTCAGAATTCGATTTCAGCTTGATTTAAACAGGAATTTATGAAAATAGTAATATATTGACATTACTTTGGGCTTGAATTAATTTTGGTGTCCATACGTTTTCTGTAACTAAAATGGCTCTGGATACTTCTCTGAGACTGTCATTGCTGTAAGTCTCAGAACGGTAATTAGTTACCATTGTCAAGAAGTAAAGTCTTTGAGATTTGATTTGATTTCTAAATTTATTGCCTTGCAGAATTTAACATATTTCAGAAGTTATGCTTTATAATAACGGCCTATCAGATCATATTTCAAAAGATATTGCCACAGAATCAGAGGCTTAGCCAGAAATCATAAGTATAGTGTCCAAATGGTCATTTTGTTTAACTTTTTATCTCCGGCATGTTATATTTTCTTAAAATAGGGTGTCCAAATAAAGCAATTCTTCACTTCACAGTGTCCATTTGGACGAATGGACAACCCTGTATATGCACTTGCACTATATCAAATCGTAAAAAATTATGTTTCAAAGGTTACTATTTCTTGAATTGATCTTCTTTTGAATTGAAAAATAGTGTTCAAGACTTAAAATAACTAAAATCTTACCGTCTCCATTTCAATTTGAAAGCAGCCCTTGAGAATTAGTTTGAGTGTATTGACCCAGTCTTTTTCCGTTAAAGCACTCTCTTGAGTCCCGATTACGTAGATGTCGTGAGGAATTCGAGAGAAGACTTTGGGATCCCGAACTTTACCCTTACCCGTTCCCAGCAACCACAGGTTAAGGTTTGGGGGAGGAGGGGCACTTCCTGTCCAACAAAACATGGTCATTTTTTTCAATTATTGAACTTTTTATTTGTTTATCTGATTTTACATCGACAGTATTCAATCCCAATTACAGATCATTGACCAGCATTATTGTGAGATGAAAACTGGTATAGCCCAGTCAATGGTTGCTGGCATATACCAACCAGAGAATCGACTCCGCATCCCAGAGGTGAGGGGGAATGTGTGGGCCTGAAGCATACGCTCTAGAACGCTCTGCCATGTAGGTTCTGACATAAAATACTTGTTATACTCATTGGGATTTTGCTAACTCTCTAAATGTCATAATCTAATTGTATTGTTCTGCCAAAACAAAAGCATCCATAAACATCCATACTTTTTGAGATGACAGATGCGTCCATTTGAGACATCATAACGAAAGAGTTGACTCCCGCATCGACGTTGATTGGCCAAAATGAAGAAGCTTCTCCCACCAGGAATAAGCGGGGAAAAACTAATGTGTCTTCTCCCAGCAGTATGGTCACTTGTTGGAATAAGCTAATTTTCTTGATTAATTTTAAAGCAGTGAAAAAGAGGTTGAATAGTGATAGTCGTTACTTCCTACATGTAGATGGCGTGCTAGACAATTCTGGCCTTACCCATGTTAAATGAGCCTATGAACACAGAAATTTGGTCGACTCCTGCCTCTGTTGAATGCATACTCTTCATCTGCATGACTTGCTGGCAGAAATTTTCTCTGGCATGAATATCACTGAACTGGTAGAGATATTTCCGTTTCCCATCGAGAATCAGATCGAGCCGGGAATTATCTTTACTGGATTTAATCAACTGTAAAACTGTGATAAAAACAAAAAACAACATTATCTTCTTGAACTGTTCTTACTGACATTTATTATGAGCTCAGGGCTTGATCCACGAATTTGAGGAAGGGTCCGGTTGGCTTCATATTGCCCTTTACGTCTGAGAGCACTAGGGCAACAGGATTGTTTGTTTGTTTGTTTGATTGGTGTTTAACGTCGTACTCAAGGGTATTTCACTTATATGACAACAGACGCAAATACAGAACATCACAAACAAACCTGCTTGCCGTTACCCTTAGCTCTGCGAACACCAGGGCAACAGAAAGCAACCTCTTTTCTCGCCTCTTACGATCGGCCGAAGAAGCTGAGGGAGTATTCTGCAGAGCCATGACCCACCCGCTCCCTCACGGGGCCTAGGGCAACAGGAAGCTTCCCCCCCCTCCCCCCCCCAAACTCTCTGCAATTTACTATGAGAATGAAACGTACTTATAATATTATGAGAGAATGAAACCTACTTATACTTATCATGAGAGAATAAAATCTCCTTATATTTATCATCAGAATGAAACCGACTTATATTTATATGAGAGAGCGAAACATTTCTATACTTATCATGAGAGAATGAAACCTTCTCATACTTATCATGAGAAAATTAAACCTACGTAAACTTATCATGAGAGAATGAAACCTACTTATACTTATCATAAGAGAATTAAACTTACTGATAGTTATCATGAGACAATAAAATATCGTTTTATTCATCATCAGAATGAAACCTACTTATACTTATCATGAGAGCATAAGCCCTACTTATACTTATCATCAGAGAATTAAACCTACTTATACTTATCATGAGGGAATAAAACCTACTTATACTTATCATAAGAGAATTAAACCTACTTACACTTATCATAAGAGAATGAAACCTACTTATACTTATCATGAGAGAATGAAACCTACTTATAATTATCATAAGAGAATGAACCCTACCTATACTTATCACAAGAGAATGAAACCTACTTATACTTATCATGCGAGATTTTAACCTACTTTTACTTTTTATGAGATAATTAAACCTATTTATACTTATCATGAGAGTATGAAACCTACTTATACTTATCATGAGAGAATTAAACCTACTTATACTTATTATGAGAGAATTAAACTTACTTATATTTATCATAAGAGAATGAAACCTACTAACACTTATCATAAGAGAATGAAACCTACTTATACTTATCATGAGAGAATGAAACCTACTAATACTTATTATGAGAGAATTAAACTTACTTATATTTATCATAAGAGAATTAAACCTACTAACACTTATCATAAGAGAATGAACTCAACTTATACTTATCACAAGAGAATGAAACCTACTAATTCTTATCATGAGAGAATTAAACCTACTTATACTTATCATAAGAGAATTAAACCTACTTATACTTATCATGAGAGTATGAAACCTACTTATACTTATCACAAGAGAATGAAACACACTTATACTTATCATTAGAGAATTAAACCTACTTATAATTATCATAAGAGAATAAAACCTACTTATACTTATCATAAGAGAATTAAACCTACTTTTACTTATCATGAGCGAATGAAACCTACTTATATTTATCGCGAGAGAATGAAACCTACTTATAATTATCATAAGAGAATGAACCCTACTTATACTTATCACAAGAGAATGAAACCTATTAATACTTATCATAAAAGAATGAAACCTACTTATACTTATCATAAGAGAATGAAACCTACTTATACTTATCATGAGACAATAAAATCTCCTTTTATTCATCATCAGAATGAAACCTACTTACATTTATCTTTTGAAATGAAATCTACTTACTTTTATCATGATGGAATGAAATCTAGTAATTTTTATCATGAAGGAATGAAATTTATTTACTTTTATCATGAGGGGATGAAATTAACTAACTTTTATCATGAGGAAATTAAATTTATTTACTATTTTTTGTGAGGGAATGTAATCTACTTACTTTTATCATAAAGGAGTGAAATCTACATTATTGTCAGGGAATGTAATCTACTTACTTTTATCATAAGGAGTGAAATCTACTTTATTGTGAGGGAATGTAATCTACTTACTTTTATCATAAGGAGTGAAACCTACTTTATTGTGAGGGAATGTAATCTACTTACTTTTATCATAAGGAGTGAAATCTACTTTACTGTGAGGGAATGTAATCTACTTACTTTTATCATAGGGGAGAGAAATTTAATTTATTGTGAGGGACTATAATCTACTTACTTTTATCATAAGGGAGTGAAATCTACTTTTAAGCTTTTGGAATGAAATCTTCTTACTTTTATCATGAGGGAATGAAATCTAAATTTATCATGAGGGAATGAAATCCACTTTTATCATGAGGGAATGAAGTCTATTTACTTTTATCGTGAGGGAATATAATCTAAATTTATCAGGACGGAATGAAATCTACTTACTTTTATCATGAGGGAATGTAATCTAAATTTATCATGAGGGAATGAAGTCTACTTACTTTTATCATGAGGGAATGTATTACTGTCATCCAGTACCTCCTTGGATGGTTTAACAGCAAACAATTTCCCAGCTTGTATATCCACAGTGAGTGTCACCTTCCCTGCAGCTCTACCATGTTTTATGGCTTTGACCTGCAACCATAAAAATCATCTTCATAGTTTTGTGTATATTCAAAGTTGCATTGATTGATAGGTTGGTGGATTCATTGGGGATTGATTGATGGATTGATTGGTGGATTGATAGATTATGGATTGATTGATTGGTGTATTGATTGGTTAGGAATTGTGCATTGCTTGATTGGTGGATTGCTCGACTGATTTGGTGGATTACTTGGTTGGCAAAATGATTAACTGCTAAGTGGATTGATTGACTGATTGGTGGATTGGTTGGTTGATTGACTGCTTGATTGGTGGATTGACTGCTTGATTGGCGGATTGCTGGACTGATTTGGTGGATTGTTTGGTTGGCAAATTGATTAACTGGTAAGTGGATTGATCGACTGATTGGTGGATTGGTTGGTTGATTGACTGCTTGATTGGTGGATTGACTGCTTGATTGGCGGATTACTTGAACTGTCAGTTGAATAAATGTTCTTCTCAGAGGCCCTCATCAATCAATACCCCAAACACAATATTTACCTATGTAGACATACTATAATATATTATACACATATATAAGACATTTAAATATGAAGAAAACACTATATAAAGCATATATTATCCTTGTGGTGAAGAAGTAGATTATAAACAACAAATTAAATAAAAAAAAGACAACCCCCCCTCGCACCATATGTATTTCTAAAAGCAATCACACTGGCACAGGGATGTAGATCAATTAAAATATTGATTTTAGGAATTGCGCATTGCACCCTATGTACATATACATATACATATATTACATTACATGGCTATTCTTTTTCATCAGGAGGGATTTCATTATTTGATTTTTAAAGGAAGATATGGAGGCGGAGTATTCCATATCTTTGCCCCATTGTAACTAAGGCTTTGTTTTAATAATTTGCTGTGAGTTTTGGGGATGAATAGATCGTTGGCTCTGTTGAGCAGAGTGTTCGGGTAGTTACATCACTGACATGTTTGAAAAAGGAATTAAGATAGGTTGGACATATTTTGCTGTTTATTTTGTACATTGAAGTTTGAAATGTGGTAATGGATTCTGTCTGATATGCTGAGCCAGTTGAGTAATTTTAGCAAGGATTGATGTTCGCATTTAGTAATGTTGTTTTACAATGATTCTCGTTGCTCTTTTTTGCAGCTTTGAAAGTCTTTCTATTTGGTATTTGTTTGCAAAACCCCAGATTGTGCTGCAAAATCGATATGAGGTAGCACATATGAATTGTAGATTAAAAGTTTAGCATTGGTCTTTAGTAAGTGTTTATGACTGTATAGAATAGCAAGTTTTGCAGAAATGTTATCACAAACAGAATCAAGGTGCGCTGACCAGTTTAAATTAGCGCCTATAGTCCAATAATTTTGTCCTCTATCACATTTTTAAGTTGGGTATTATTAATATGTATGCTCATGACTATGTCTTCTCTAAGTTGGGATTTTCTATCAAGTAACATTGCTGTTGATTTCATAATATGAATATACATTTTATTATATTCACACCAGTTTTTTTTTTATTGTGTCCAAGTCTTCTTTTAGGATTCCTTCAACTTCAGCAACATTTTTAGCATGAGTATAAACAGTTGTGTTATCAGCATAAATGTCAACGATGTTAGATAAATTACAGAGAAGCAAATCATTTACACATAAAATAAATACCAATGGCCCTAGAATAGAGCCCTGTGGGACACCTGCTTGGATTCGGAGAGGATTGTACACATGGATGTCAATAAAAACACATTGTTTTCTGTTAAACATGTAGCTTTTGAACCAGCTCAGGACAGTTTTATCAAATTTATATAGTTTCATTTCGATAATGACATTATTATGATCAACTGTATCAAAAGCCTTCCTGAAATTCAGCTTGGCACATTCAATAAAGGTGTTACAGTCTATTGCTGCCAACAAACTTTCTACTATTTTTCTTAGTGCACTTTGGCATGAGTGATTTTTAGGGAAACCTGATTGGTTTTGACATAGTAAATTGTACTTTGTTAGACAACCGTTTGCTTGTTTGATTGGGGTAAATGCCGTAGTCAAGGGTATTTCACTTATATGAAAGTGACTTGATCGGGTGAAATGTACATCGAATGCGTTCGGTTTAGTAAGCTTAATTTTGTATGTGTGTATTGCGTAATGGTCATCCTAAGATTTGTATAATATGGTTCATATGTCTTAAGTGTCACTTGAACCAATTCCAGCCCATATAGCATCAAACTGTGGGTCTGCTTTCAGTAGAGCAGATCATGAGTCTCGAGCTTGGGGATATTCACAATGAGGCTGCTTTACATGTCATAGACATAGTCGTACGGTATAGGGTGTTGTCTGTAGTCTGTTCCTTCTGAAAGCATTTGTGTTTCTACTATTATGTACATGTCCGAAGTAGGTCTCTGTAACAATTAGAGCAACAGTATACTGTATAACAGTCAAAGCTTGGGTATGAATTTAGCCGGAACTCTTTCTTCATTTAATTTCCTGTCAGATCCGTTTCCTGTCCAATCAGCTCGCTAATATTTATATCTCGATTACTTGAGAGAGCTGTTAACTTACAAACTAATAGATACAGAGAAAAGTGAGGTGCAACTTGGTCTGTTTGTAAGTGTTAGTTGTTGCCTCTGAAGATGAAGCTTGTCTTTCTGTTTTTGTGTATGGATCTGTTAACCAAAGTCAACAGTATATCTCTGTGGGAATTGGAGATACAGGTCAAAGGTTTAAAGCTTATACTGGAAAGCGAGAAAAATACAACAAGACAACTTCAATTGGAGATCAGCCAGTTAACGAAAGAACGAGTCAGTGTTCAGACTAAACCTGTCTCATCAGACAGCTTGCTAGAGGTGATACAGAAACTATCCAGGCTCAGTTCTAAATTGGACAGTTTGAAATCTGGTCTAGAAATAGAGAAACTTGAGAGATATGGAATACTTGAAGATCTGCGTGAGGTCAAGATGTGGACAAAAGATCTCATAACTGACACAGCAAAGGACTGGAAAAACTCAATAGCAAATTTTTCGGCAGGAAACCGAGATACACAGCTGGATTATCAAGAGTTTAGGAGGCAAGTATCTAAGAAATGGGACCGCTGGCAGAATAAATCCAAGAAAACAGTGTCTGAATTGGTGGAAGAGGTACAGGCACAATATAATCAGATGGGAGAATTAGAGGAGGCTAATGATGATTTTTGGAGTGAGCTTAGTAAAATGAAAACTAGATTGGACAGCATGGATAAGTCACTTCAGTGTGTGATGACAGAATGTAGGAAGAGTTGGACAAAAAAAGACTGTTCGTGTTACAAGGTGTTTGTGCAAAGAAGTTTTAATGAAGCTTTGGATTTTTGTGAATGGGAAGCAGAAAGACTTCTCAGACGGGATGATGTCTCAGAGAACATGTGGCATGGAGAAAGCGAGTGGAGTTCGATCTGGATTGAAAAGGAATCGGACAATGGGTTCTGTAGCATATACAATAGGTTCAATAATCAAATTGAAAACAAAGCATGTTCAGATGAATTTCAATATATTTGTGTTTATGCAGTACAAGGATTACAAAACTAATACAGCCAAAAAAACATGGAACTGATCTTAAAAGATCTCTTTTTTCCTGTTTAGATATTGTTTGTTTGATTGGGGCTTTACAATGTTCAAGGGTATTCCATTTATGTGACGATGGACTATCCATTTCACACAGTTCCTTGCCCTATTAGGGTGGGAAACTGGGACAAAACCTCTTAAAACCAGCCCTGGAGCCCCATCTTGTGACACTCATATACCTGAGAGTCGACGGATGGATTTGATCCCGTGAACGGTACATCAAGGTAGGCTTTAGAAAGTGCACTGGCTTACCACTAAACCATGGCCTTTTAGATATTGAAGAGTAGACTGAGGATTATCAGAGTTTGTCTTTAGAGAATGCCGAAAAAAATGTTAGAAATTTTGCCTTACCATATATTGCATGAATAAGTCTATTTGATTATCTTGGGTTATAGAGAAGGGGTTTGTCTTAAAAAAATATATGCTACAGTAGAGGACACATCTAAAATTTCTACTGGCCAGTGATATCATATTGTCAGGGAGTGACATTAACCAGACTAAGACTCAGTTTATAAATCACACAATTATACAATTTCTGGATAACCACTTCTTGTTTTGTGATAGAACACAACGTTTTGACATATATGCCTGTATCATCCTCAGGTGTAAATAGATTTACTATTTATCAATTTACACCTGATGACGATACATTGAAAGGTTGTGTTTTATCACAAAACAAGAAGTGATTATCCAGAAATTGTATAACTATACATCCCCACTTCTAAATGTTGTTCAAAATTTAAATAAATGAAATTGTCTAACTTTGTATAGGTTATTCAAGGACCATGGTCTTTAAATGTCTACTTGAATGCATTGAAGGAAAATAGCATAAAACTGTGGCACACCTGTGTAATGATAAAAAATAGCTAAACTATTGAAACCATCAATACAACTATTGTGACAAACTATGACATCACCAAAAACTATCAATAGTTGACTATCACAACAAACTCTTGCGATGAATCAATAGCTTAATGTATTGTTACACCAATACTATTTATTGTTCCTGCAATTATTACAAATTTGTGTGGCAAATTTTTTGCTGTAATTTGTTCTAAAACAAGAGCTCAAGTGAGTTGTAAAATACACCCTAATAAAACCAATGCTGTCATTATAGATCTGAATTTGTGTTATGATTAGGTTGTTTGAATGATAGATATATTGATTGATTGATTTACATCCAAGGCTAAAAAAATGCAAAGATGATCGGGAACTGCTGTCGCATGGGTGAATTTGATCACTGCATCAAGAGGATCTTAAAAAAATTTTAATTCCTGACCTGGGGGACACAACCATCTAGATCTTGTTTGTTTGTTTGATTTGGTGTTTCACGTTGTACTCAAGGGTATTTCACTTATATGATGACATATTGTCCACTTCACACTGTATACAGCCTTATTACGATGGAAAACCGTAAGGAAACCTCGTAAAAACCACCCCCCGTGATTGCCGGAGCCACAACATATGACTCGCTCATATACCTAATGGCTGAAAGGCGGACTCGAACCTGTGAACGGAAAATCGAAGCATGTTCAGCACTCGCTACCACTGAGCCACGGCAGCGGGCCTCGTAAACCATCTAGAAGCGTGCCTCTAGCCGTTGTTGGCCGGGAATGAATCCAAATGATATATATCACAATATGTTACCCATACCTATTGTTGTATTGCTTTGGGTGTGAGCTCCTAAATGGAGGACAACAAAACAAAATAAATTTATTTAATGCGTATGTTTTTCATTTCAGCAATTTTATAACTTCATGTATAAAGGAATCAAGTACAGCGTTCTGATTTATGCCAATTTTTAAATATCCGCATATAATTTTTATTTTAGTCAAATCCCAGGTGCTCATATACAGTATTATAGAATGTGTCAAGGAGTCTGTAACTGTAACGTAGTTAATTTGTAATCTAGATTTGGATTGAAACACACCGAGAATAATTGCAATTATATAACTTAAATTTTTTTTTAGTTATTCTGCGAAACACTTTAGATCGAGAAAGGAAAAACTTGATCAACCAATTAAATCAAAGTTGGTGATTTGCCCAGGTGATCCCGCTGGATGAACAGGAAATATCAGGCACTGCTCTCTCACGCCGTACCCTGTGTGAAGCATGCCTTTCACTGTTCTCTAGTTCACAATGGTTAAAGACCATATCTGCTGTTAACTGCTTCTGGTATCTCACCTGTATAATATATTTGTTATTTCCTTTGTTCATTACATTACCTCCTGCTGATGACTTAATTCCAGGGTATTATTTGAAAAAAAAAAACAACAATACTGTGCACCCAGAATTTTAAATTGGGTGCACATGACATGTATTGGGTGCTGTTTTAATCAACAATATAGTCAGATGGCAAATCTATAGGTAATTGATTAACTATATACAACAGGAGATCCATGAATGGATCTTGACGCCCACACTGTTAAGATAGTTTGAAGAAAAGGGTCT
>JARFOD010144088.1:0-12919 GCA_031763545.1 Mopalia muscosa | reverse complement strand
AAAGGTTATTTCCCTCACATGACGACGTGCTAGCCCAATGGGTGAAGGGATAAAGGTTATTTCCCTCACATGACGACGTGCTAGCCCAATGGGTGAAGGGATAAAGGTTATTTCCCTCACATGACGACATGCTAGCCCAATGGGTGAAGGGATAAAGGTTATTCCCCTCACATGACGACGTGCTAGCGCAATGAGTGGACATAACTTAATGTGAAAGCAGACCATTGTTAACCTATCTGCACTGACTAAAAACAATATGGGGCCATCAGGATAAGACCTCAGGCTACAGGTCATATTTTATACTTATATACATGTACATGTAGGAACAATGGGTCACTTTGTCTAGATTGTGACCTACATATAGCCCCTCAAGGAAGGTGTGAAATGATAAAAGTACACTACTTAGGTCAGTAAAGTGCATTGTAAGTAAACGAATAATGTGATTACTCAATCATGTTCTGAATATTATTAAACTCTATGATAACATGTACTGTACTGGTGCAATAATACTTGTTTCCACAGATAGGCATTATTGACAGTCAATCATACTGTACCAATATTCACATAAACGGTTTTGTTTATTATTTACATATTTCACTTTGTTTAAAAGTAATTATTGATTTGGTCATATTGCAACAATTTAAATTGAGTCCATGCCAAACAAAACATTGGCCAATGTGCAACAGTATTGGGAAAGTAAACATTTTTATCTGTTTTAAACTCTACAGTCTACAGCAAGTTGAGTATAATTTGTAGAGAAGACTTGAGTGTGGGTTCATCATTAACAAACTCAGATTTCTGTATATTTTGGGATAATACCTTCTGATGTGTGAAACATGTAGACTACAATATGATATATATATTCCCCACTGCGATCACAATTTTATGAATGATAACATAACAGCGACTGATAGAATCAATTGTAAGGCTTGGGTATGTTTTACTAAAAGTTTTGATCTACCAGAATAAAATAAACTTAAAATTATGATTTGACAGCTGTATGATTTCTTAAAACTTGTTTGACTGTTTTGTCCCAGTATACCCTCTTCTGGTCCATAGAGACATAATTATTTGTTTTGTTTGTTTGATTGGTGTTTAATGTCGTACTCAAGGGTATTTCACTTATATGACGACGTGTCAGCCAACTGGGTGAAGGAAACCACCATCAACACCACAGCAAGTGGCAACAAACAAAGACAGGACAAATACAGGATGCAAAACAGACATCACAAACAGTTCAGCTTTCTGTTCCCCTTTAGCTCTGCTAGCACCAGGCACAGAGGCAAAAAGGGCACCTTTTTTCACTACAGTGTACATGTACATGTATAGTTAAAACATAAGGATTTCTATACAAGGTACATGTATGTATAAATAGTTGAGAAATTTGTGAGCATAGGACACTTTGGAAAACCATTTCTTTTTTTCTGACATAACTAGAGTTACGGTAATAATTGTGTCTGTTTCGCCCTCTAAGCATTATCTTACCACTACTTAGCTAAGAATTTCGTATCAATATCTCCCATGCCCAGGATCATCAGGGCGGTACATGATCAGGAAGGCCTTTTCATTGAGCCAATGGTAATGATATTAAGATAAGGTCACAGTGTTCTGGAGGGGCACTGGGTGAAGGACAAGTTAATGGATTTATTTATCATAACACAACAAGTGATGCAATAATTGGTCTCTGTTAAGTACAGGTGGCCTAGTATTTAGGGCAGGACCTAAATATGTTCTTGCGTGGAGGAAGCTGCAGTTGCTGTTCTGAATATTATAAATGTTTCAGCTATTTTTTCTTTACAAAGTACATGTCAGTATTACATTTTATATTTTAAATTAGAGTGTGCACTTTTTTTTATATTTTACGTCTTGGTGTACAGTGTATACAGTAACATGTGTAGAAACTCAAAGGGATATAACACTGAATATTCATGTTGTGACCTAATATCAAACTCTTCATCCTGATTGGGGCATACAATTGTCATGGCCCAATTACAACACACAACCACTGACACAACGTTCTCAATACTCTAAAGGGGGATAACCAGAGGTAATAGAAGATCTGTGAGATGTTCCTGGACAGATGATCCTATTGAAACATCAAAGATTCTGGATTTGGAAGAAAGACTGTCCTCAATGTACATGTACATATTATCTTCATGTACATGCAGTTCAGGAGAAATTGTGAAAAACTTCATGGCCCTTGAAAATATTATCTCAATTATTTGTCTGTTTGAGGGTGGTTTAACATAGTACTCATGTACACATAGGACTTATAAATATTACCGATAGATTGTCAACATCTCCCAATGCCTTACTTAAATACAGTGGAAAACTAGAGAAAACCTTTTTTTAAAAAAAACACCCAGTGACCATAGCCAAATCATGTGACTCATTCATAGACTTGAGATCAACAGATTGTACGGCAATGGGGTGTTACAAAGTTGACACAATTGGCTACTGAACCACAACCATAGGCATATCCTAATAAGAATCCGTCAATAGTTTAACAGTAACATGTTGTGATCATCTTGGGACATACATGTAGTTATATGAATCAGGTGTATTTTGATTGGAACACATTTTCTGGTTTTGTAGTTGCATATGTGCCTTACTGATGTTTGCAGAATGACACTAATTAGAAAATAAACACATTGGTTGTCGGAATTTAATAACAGATTGATACGTGACATTTTTAATCCAAAACCAGTTCTGCAAAATGCTACAGACTTCCAAGAATCAATCAAGATCCATGTAACATATAAGATTGTCGTACACATAGCTAGGTTATATTCACCTGATAAAACAAAGTTGCCTAAACTCATTTTTCTATTCTGTAATGCTTTAAAATAAATTTTCTGTTAATGGTTTGTTCAAAATGCATATAAGCCAAAAGTGTCTGAATGTGATCCCAATTAAACCAGCTATTTAAAAACAGGTTTTGAGACAGTCTACAGATGAAAATACAAATAAGAAACAATACAAACCAGTTGAGACGTAATTGCGTGTACCCGGTATATCTGAAGACTGTATGAATAGTTCAAAAGGATCCTACTGTATGCAATAAGTGTTACTGAATCAGGCCTGTGCTGTTGGGCAGAACAGACAAAAGTTTCCCCATGGTTATGCAACATAAATTTAGGGGGACCAATTTATAGGTTTCCTAAATTGTTGGCAGCCTTTGTCTTAATTTGCATTTTGTCATCCAATTATCAATGATGATTGTATTTTAAAGAATTTCTTTTTTACCCCCAAAGCCACATTTATGTATTTATAAAATCAGCACACCAGGGGGAAATGTAATTATAAATGTTTGGTTATCTCACAGAATTCAAGAGGACCGATTTTAAGGCATTGCCCGAAAAAATTTCGGCACAGGCCTGTAAATCATATATGCTTTAACAATTAAAATACAGACACCATAGAATGAGCAGGTCATAAGCTTACATGTATAAGAACATGTACATATGTTTTCATCCTGTATCCTGGATGTACAGCATCTGTGGCTAATTCGTTCACAATGATAACTGTTATCAATCATTTCATTCAGTGAATTCAATGAATTGATAAAATAAAACAGATATATAAATACTGTAAAGAGGAGTGTTAAAAGCGTTGTGTCTATTGATTTGACAACACTTTGAACACTCAGAAATGAGTGTCTCTCTGAACTTTTTCTAAAAATAAACAAATAATTCAGGAAGTGAATCCCCAATGTTCAAGATAGACAGAATTACTTGTTTACAGACACCTTTCTAAGCTAATAAATGAAGCAGGACTTTAATTCATTATTAAGCCAATTCACTTTGATACATATTACAATAATTAGGCCTAGACATGTAGTCTATGTACATGTTTAGACTACTATTTTCCCACCCATTATGATCAAACTGACTAAAGGTGAATTATTTGTTATGAATGCGTCTGTTATCTGTTATGAATTAATACGTCACTTGTTAAAATATATTCACCTAGATTAACATACAAACTTAACCCTTTAAAACAGTAAACAAAGGCCATCAGTGACATGTAATGATGTAAATTACAATACGAATCGGCTGTGATGGAATTCCAAATGTATGTGAATGCCTGAAACTAAATGTCAAAGACGTGATGTTGATGGGGCTGCATCGTAAATATCACTGTGTACAGGGATGGTTCTAATGTCAGTGCAGATGATGAAATAAATGTATAGCCGCCGCTGTGTGTACACGTGGATGTATTTTATGATGGTAATGTGTATGGGCAATATCTACATGTACCTGCAAAACACAACGCTCTCAAGCAATTTTTACGTCCTGTATGATACAATAAATAAGCCACTATATGTGTACTGTCAAAATGTTAATGAGTTATAGGCATACACATTGTATAAGATTATTCATTCATCGATTTCCGTCTTGTCCGCGAGTACTGAGAGACAAACGGTAACTCACCATGGGGAAGACGAAGCCGGCATTGTAGTCTGTGTGTTCACCGATTAAATTTACTCGCCCTGGACCGCATGATGCTAGGGTGGGTTTACATTTAAATGTTTTTTCAAAAACAGTTGTTGCCTCTTCCACCAATTCTTCTACGGTTGCTATCTTCGTGGCCATCGTGTTTTGCTCAGAATGAATTCTATCGCTTTGCTAGGTTTGTGCTTCTGAATGATGTTTCTTGTCCGCATGGCGATTTTGATTGGCGCGAAACCTATTAAATATTCATGAGATGACGTTTCGACAAACACACCTTTATAATCTGACCAATCAAAACACATATAGCAGGCAGCGCCCACATTTTTTCCTGCTATACTCCAAATAGTAAACATTACAACACGCACGTCGCATTGACCTTACATTGGGCAGTGTCACTTTGAAGCCAAAAGATATAGACTGGTTACAAATATTAAGAATAGGGGCCTAATAACAACTCAAATGCCATAGCGTGAAACAAAATATCCATTATCCATTAAGTACTGCAACGTTAGTTTAAAATTAGCCCAATGAAAAAGGGCTAATTCCTTCGTCTTCCTTCCACGGAGGAATTAGCCCTATTATTGTGCTAGTTTAAAATATGACAAACAGCTTTAGCTTAACAAGTATAGGCTATTATAGGCCTACGTCATTTCGTCCATAGCCAACATGTACTATATAGCATAACACTTTGCAAAACAAACCGGCGCTATAGATGTTTTGTAAATTGAGTTTGTTTACAAACCTACGTGTACGGTACAATACAGAAACAGTCTTATTCAGAATACAGGGAACTTCAGGTTTACTCGAGGTTTCGACAATTAATTTAGTCATCATCAGGGTGCGCGTAGGCTACGTGTATTTCTCATAGCGTATTAACGTTTACTCATTTCTCCTGCGATTACTATTTATTATATAGCGTACAAAGAGCAAAGCTCTAAAAGGACCTATAGGTCCAGATATATATATATATATATGCAGGCCAGTTTTGACGAAAGTTCGTTCTGTATACCGGTAGTATAGTTTATATATCCTTGATGAATTATTCGGTATACTTTAACCCAAACCGTATTATCAATGTGTGATGCATATTTTCCAAATATTTATTTCCTTATCTGGAGGTGAAATGTTTACATTTTGTTTTATTGATAAAGGTGACCATAATCAAACCGCCACGTGAAGGCGTACTTCGATCGAACACAGATGGCTTGAGTTTTGACCGATCGATTTTGCTGCCGATCTATCCATTAACGTTCGTTTTTTACTATTGTGTCTGTTTGTACAAAGCCCAAACACATATATATACTAAGAAGTTTGGCCTCAATAAAATTTCTTATTTCAATTACAATATTTGGAGACTATAGATTTAATTTGCATCTTTTGTCATATCTCTTAGGAGACAACAACCTTAAATAAACATCACATGCAATGGTATGGAGTATTTTCTGCGTAAAGGAGTGGAAGAATTTCCGACATAAACCCACCAAACTTAAACGTAAATAATGTGTCCTGTGTTGGTTTATGACAAGCTTAGATCCTCCTATGGAGTCATATATCCTTGATCACATATAGGCCCTCCCAATCTTTACTATTATCTCCCGTGCTGTTAATAATTCTGATCCAATGTCCGGCTACACAAAACATGTACAATATATATCTCTAGAATCACACTGACACAGGGTTGATCAATTAAAGTCGACCAATCCACCCATGTTCTAGATAAAATTCCAGAGACAAGTTTCTGTAACTAGATCTAAATCTCGAGCTATGGGAAACCTACAGACATCTCGAGAGAAGGTAATGACGATTTGCCTGTATGATGTATTTTGATATGTAACCAACAGGTTACAATACACAAACCATACAAACCAACTGTTAAATATCAGGTTACAATGTATATGCCTATGATATATCAGGGTAATATTCCATATTATATTGTATCTCATACCAATAAATGACAACAGTTATTAAATATCGTAGGGGGACTATCTGTCACACAATATGAACACGAGGGTTTATCGACATTCCGTGGTCAGTTTAATGAAACATTCCAACAATTGACACTTTCTATTCCATCAATGACTTAAATAAAAGCTGTGACAGTTGGCATTGAAAAACCAACAACATACGTCCAGTGTTATGAAAATTGCCCCTGCAGTTAGGAAGTCAGCTATGTGGTTGTCACATTCTATAGTCACAGGCAAGAATTTAAGTGTCCGTCTGTATGTAAACAGCTTTGGAATTGCCTATAGCGTCATTCAAATCCATACAAAAAAGTAGTGCATGCATGTCTGTTGAACTGTACATAAAAACTGCCTACATTTGACCACTGGGGTAAAGTGTGAATGGCTTTACCTCCATGGTTTGATGAATAGTAACGTTCTTATATATTCAGCTTTACACTGTAATTATAGTTCAGTAAATTTAAAAAATGGGAGTTAAAAGAGTTTAGTAACTGTGTATTATATTAACATGTGGTAGATACATTTACAGTACAATATTACTTACGAAAACATAGTCTGAGGACAAATATAATTCGTATCTTACGAAGTATAGAATCTGTACAAGTCGGTTAAATATTGAGCAAGGGAGATTTGTCAATCACATCTTGTAATAGTAAAAATGTTGAAGCTGAACTGCACTTTATATTGCTATGCCCAGCATACACTCACTCATCTTAGATGTCAGTATATTCAGACTTATTATGTGGAGAAATTACTGGTCTTCAAACTTGTGCAATTATTATCTGTTGAAAATAGTAAAACCCTGAACAACCTAAAGCAGGACCAGTCGCGTCGTCCGACAATTTTACAACTGTATAAATACTCCATGATAACTATGTAATGATGTCATTTAGCAATAAATCAACGCAAATAATTTAATATGTAATTACAAATAATTATTGTAAAATCAGATTTAATCCCAAAGTTGCAATAGTAGCTAGTATACTTAGGCCGATACACATGGATATAATGATGAGGAGCGACTGTTATTCAGGCATTTAATCAACGCAAATTGCATGCAAGTAGTATAGTCAAGGCAACTCGGTTATTATTAGCGCACCTTAGTACATGATAAGTAAAAGCTGTACGTTATTCAGTTCTAGCGTACTGGAAGAGCAGCGCCCTCTATGTGACATTGCAGTTCGTACGTGATGGCGTCGTAAGGCGTCACAGGAGTGCACGACAGGTGTGTCGTCTGCTTGCTTGGGAATTCTGGCGGTTAAATTGTGTACAAGTCAATGACTGAGTTTGACGCTTTAGTACATGCTTAGTAAGGGTTATGCGTTATTAACTACTAAGGAGCGGGTGGTAGGCACCAAAGTAAATGATAAGTAAGAGATAGCTGTGCGTTAGTGAGTACTTAGGTGCGGGGTGAGCAGCACTGGGTGCGATGGTATGAACTTGGGGAGCAGATGGGTTTTATTTTTTGGTTGTGAGAGGTGGGCTGAAGATGTTACGTCCCGTAATGCTTTGCGCGCTGTGATGTAGGTCATTTCGGCTAGTATTTGCTATTACCGGTACCCGGTACACAATAAGGAAGGGTTGTTACTTATCATGTAGTGGGAAGTGGATGATGGGTACCGGTAACATGTTACTGCAGTGCACGACTGAATAAGGAAGGAGATTTTTAGTCTGAAAATGGCGACCAGTCGGTATAATCTCATTCTGACGAGAGCAGCGATGACGAAAGCAGAGATGACGGCAATGATGACGCCCCGTCCGTTGAGGTCAGGAATAACATATATATAGTCAACAGCGTTCTCTAAGCCTTTATCGAAAAAGCAGGTGATAAATCGGACAAACTTGCCATGCAAAAAGTTTACGAAACCATCTAACCCGGCATTCGTAAGTCGATCCACTAAGAAAATATCTCCCCCTGAACACGACATTGTCTCGATTTGAAACCGGATCCAATAGACCGAGAAGTCATGAAAAAGGTCATTGAATTGAACTCATCCATCATCGAACTTTACAACTCACATTCTTGCTAAGCGATTTTGTATTATATTTCTGTCCACTATACGCATTCGTCTGATATATGACAGAAATCACTGTGTGATCACACGTAGATGTCGCCATGTGAGATCGTTGTGACATAATAAATATGTGATGTTTGTGATATCACACCCGTGGCATTAATATGATGTCACAGTAACATAATACTTAATCATGATTTCCCACTCATGAGATGAATAGGATGTCCCTGTGACATAATTATATGTAATGTTTGTGATATTCACACTCATGAAATAATATGACGTCACTGTGACATAAAAACAACAAACATCTGTGACATACATTTGAGAAAAAAATGACGTCACTGTGATATTGCCATTAGCTCTTGTCTTGACTGGGTAAGCACCTGGTCCTTTGTTCTTCTTCAGTTTATATTCTATGCTAGTGAAAACTTGGGTGCATGTTACACATGGGGTTAAGTTGTTCAAAATGTAATTATTAAGCTCCGTCGATCATTTTCCCCCAGAGTTATTGCCCTTTAACAAGTCTATTGTGTTATTACATAGGGCCAATATTGCCCAGCCTTATTCTTCTTCAGTTTGTATTCTATGTTAGTGAAAACTACACATGTGGTGAAGTTGTGCAAGATGTAAATGAGATTCTTTCAAACTTTTTCCCCCAGAGTTATTGCCCTTTAACAAGCCTATATTGTTGTTACATAGGACCAATATTACCCGGCCTTATTCTTCTTCAGTTTGTATTCTATGTTAGTGAAAACTTGTGTGTATGTTACACATGGGGTGAAGTTGTGCAAAATGGAATTATAAGGCTCCATCGATCATTTTTTGCCAGAGTTGCTTCCATTTAATGAATGCTGTAATATTAAAGATAAGTACAATTTATCCAACTTTGCACTTTATTTTGTACATATGCTGTCTTATTGAGTAATTCTACTTCCACATTTTCAAAAAAAATTTAACTGCCTGTCTGTTCTTCCGCCTTTTTTTTTAAAATGTGCACATATTGTCTTTAATGTAGATCCTCACAAGTCCACTGGCTGGTAACAATGTTTAAGGTAATTTTCCCACATATGAAGTGAGCCTGTTCCAAGTAGGTAATAATGCTTAATGTAATTTTCCCACATATGGAGTAAGCCTGCTCCAAATAGGTAACAATGTTTAATGTAACTTTCCCACATATGGAGTAAGCCTGCTCCAAATAGGTAACAATGTTTAATGTAACTTTCCCACATATGGAGTGAGCCTGTTCTAAGTAGGTAACACTGTTTAATGTAACTTTCTCACAGATGGAGTCCAAGTAGGTAACAATGTTTAATTGAACTTTCCCACATATGGAGTGAGCCTGTTCCAAGTAGGTAACAATGTTTAATGTAACTTTCCAAAACATGGAGTGAGTCTGTTCTAAGTAGGTAACTATTTTTATTGTAACTTTCCCACATATGGAGTGAGCCTGTTCCAAGTACGTAACAATGTTTAATGTAACTTTTCCACATATAGAGTGAGCCTGTTCTAAGTAGGTAACAATGTTTAATGTAACTTTCTCACATATGGAGTGAGCCTGTTCTAAGTAGGTAACAATGTTTAATGTAACTTTCTCACGTATGGAGCCAGTCTGTTCTAGGTAGGTAACAATGTTTAATGTAACTTTCTCACGTATGGAGTCAGTCTGTTCTAAGTAGGTAACAATGTTTAATGTAACTTTCCCACATGTGGAGTGAGCCTGTTCTAGGTAGGTAACAATGTTTAATGTAACTTTCTCACCTATGGAGTCAGTCTGTTCTAAGTAGATAACTGTGGTTAAGGTAACTTTCCCACATATGGAGTGAGCCTGTTCTAAGTAGGTTACAATGTTTCACACTATGATACAGTGGAGTGAGAACCCAGCCTTTAACAAAATCTTATCCTTTGATGATCATAACAAATTTGTTGAACCACAAGGGGCACACATTTTACCACCACTTTATCCTAAATAGGCTTATTGGCATGTCCAACAGCTCAGAAAAGACACAAAATTGTGTTTCTGAACTATTCTTGGTGTTACTAACTCAAACCAAAGAGGAATATCCTATTTCAGTCAGTAAAGAATATACATTGTTCTCCTTTTGCCAATTTCAGTAAGAAAAGAAATTAATGAAATATCTATATTCCAAACAGGTTAATCTCTTAATAAAAGCAATATATAAAGAAAGTTTCTTATTGCTTGTGGTATTAATGCGGTCAGTCCAAAGTCACCCCCACATACTGTATGGGTTTTTTGTACGATATTTGAGGCAACAAGAGGACACAACAATTCGTAACTCAATCAAAAATATGTTCTAAAGGCTGCTTGTTTGATTGGGGATTTTTGTTGTTGTTAAATGCTGATATTCTTCTTGAATATTACAAAGGGTTAAAAAGGGCAAAAACTAGATAGAAGCATATTACGGTAATAAGATTATTGGCATCCTACAGCGAAGAAAATCAATAACTTTATATCCGACTTAAGTCCATATGATTAATACAAACACTAGTAGCTAAATTCGTTTTAATTGTAAAGCAGGTCGAGTTATAACTACTTCATTTGGGTTAATAAGAAAAGAACCCTCTGTAAAAAGATATCTCTTAACATTTTATTTTGATAGAGGT
This sequence comes from Mopalia muscosa, assembly GCA_031763545.1. Taxonomy (NCBI): domain Eukaryota; kingdom Metazoa; phylum Mollusca; class Polyplacophora; order Chitonida; family Mopaliidae; genus Mopalia; species Mopalia muscosa. Next base: position 1,864 of record JARFOD010144088.1, on the reverse strand, counting down.
CCTAAGGCAAGTAAGATATCTATCATTTTAACATTATCATTTCTCTATGGTCACAGGTTTCAAATATCCAGTAAACACCAGTTTATCAATGAAACTTTCTTCTGACTACAGTGTAAATAAATTGTAAAGCCTTAAATTGCAGTTGGATTCACAAATTCACAATGAAATACTGTAGTTCAAAATGTGGTAATTCGGAGCGGTTTTGTTCTCCAGTAATAGTGTTCTTTATTTTTTTTCTATTTTCTGTATTCATCCAATGTTGGATCAATAGGATAAAATCCCAATTAGATATCATTTGCCAGCATTATCACAACCTTCCACTGCTTGCTGGCCACGGAAGCCCCCTTGTGTTATAGTGTTTAGGTTAACAAAGACACAAATGTGCAGATGCACAGATGAATAAACATTGTGACAGCAATACCCCCCTTATCCAATTATTCGTCAGGAGTAAGAAATATAGTCCAATAATCAACAAAATCCAGAGGGTCAGCAAAGCAGGAAATGAACATGCAATTGTCAACAGTTGCAACACTTTATTTCTTAGCAGAGGTATAAAACAGAAAGACGAGAAATATTTTATGTAATAAATAAGGAAAAGTACATGTAAGTAACAAGTTCACTTTTATATGAATCAAAAACAAAAATTATATACCGTATATATATTTCTAAAATCCCATCACATTATCTATCCCATCAAATACTCTGTGAACTGAAATCCATTCATAAAAAGTTTTAATAATAGAGCATATTCCTATAATATTATAAATTGATTAATTGGTGTTTTACGCCATGCTTAAGGGTATTTAGCTTATACTACAGCGGTGTATTCCAACAATAATTGACAATTGATAACCAAGATGTGAAGCGTTTCAATAATGCTTGAAAGTTAATTTTCCTCCTGTGCTAAGTAAAGACAGTATTGCTACTCTTCAAGCAAATTGACCGTACTCAGAGGGCTATACTAATAATAGAAGGATTCATGTGATATTAAAACTAACAAATACAATCCTGCTTTATGTCCCACTAACCTTTACTTTAACTCTCCCATTATTAAAGATATATGACACATGAAAAGAGAAACAGTCAGCATCTATATCATACCCTATAAGCATTGTAAATTTGAAACTATATAAAATACTGATCATCCTTTAAATAAACTGAGTCCATCTTCAAATTTTATTATTTTTTACATTTGGATGTAACATATGTAAATGTAACTGGGTGTTTTTTAAAAATATTCTTCTAGGTAATTGAGCATCACATTAAGTTGCATAGCAATGACAGCTTTTACAGACAAACTACAACAAATGTACCTTGGTAATTGAGGAGATAAATTTGATTAATTTATTAACATTCCTAATCCCACAGATAGTAACTGAACAAGCTGAAATGACCAAATGTAAATATACATAATGGACTCCAAGGCAACAGTGTTTTGGTCCAAAATCACGATTTGGATAAACAGGAGCTGAATGCCACCTGTGTAATCGTGTTTGGCAACACACTTCTACAACACAGGACAATCAGATCTGTTTGTTTGATGGGGGTTTAACGTCATACTCAAGGGTATTTTACTTATAAGACGTAGATTGTTCACTTCAGACAGTTCCTTGATTAAATACAGTGGAAAACCAAGGGGAAACCTCACAAAAACCACCTCTGTGATTGACATAGTTACACCCTGTGCCTCACTCATATACTTGTTTGTTTGATTAGTGTTTAACATCGTACTCAAGGGTATTTCACTTATATGACGACAGATTGTCCACTTCACACAGCCTTATTATGGTGGAAAACCAAGAGGAAACCTCATAAAAACCACCCCCGCGATTGCCGGAGCCACAACATGTGACTCGCTCATATA
>JARFOD010144077.1:0-12919 GCA_031763545.1 Mopalia muscosa | reverse complement strand
TATCAGAGGAGATATTCCCCTGTGGACAATTCTCCAGTGTATACATTCCTATAGTATATAGTTTATCAGAGGAGATATTCCCCTGTGGACAATTCTCCAGTGTATACATTCCTATAGTATATAGTTTATCAGAGGAGATAGATAACAATTCTCCAGTGGACAATTCTCCAGTGTATATATTTCTTATAAAATACAGTTTATCAAAGGAAATATTCCCTGTAAACAATTATCCAGTGTACATATTCCCTAGTATATAGTTTATAAAAGGAGATATTCCCTGTAATTCACTCATAATTAAGAATTAGAAAATAACCATATATAGTAACTCGTAATTGCGATAAAGATAATGCACAATTGCGACTTAATAACTCATCATAATGAGATAGCTAATTCGTAATTCAAACATATACTAACCCATAATTACACCACAATTTGCGTTATAACGAGATAGCTATCGCGTAATTTCAAGATTGATTGGTTGATTGATTGGTCGATTGATTAATTGAGTGATAGAGTGAGTGTTTGATTGATTGATTGATTGATTGATTGGTGATTACGCCGTGATGAAGGGTATTTCACTTAAATGACGGCGGTGTATTTCAACAATAATTGACAGTTACACAACCAAGATGTGAAGTGTTTACATAATGTTGAAAAGTTACTTTTCCTCAAGTGCTAAGTAAAGAAAACATTGCTACTCTTCAAATCAACTGCACTTAGCCAGGAGGCCGTATTTTCGATCTTGGTTGCACTCAAAATAGAGCTCGGTCTGGTCACTGACTAGCTAAATGCAAAATTTGTCTGAAGAAATAGCATATTTAATCTTTCTCGATTCTTTCTTACTTGGTGTTAATTAAATGATGTTTTGTTTGACGATTGGAGACTTCTTAAAACATTACGCTTATATATTTCGTAAATACTGTTACCTTAATATATTTACTAAAATTTCATAATGACACAGGTATTTCGACATATTTCCTTTCATATTCTACAGAAATTCTCAGGGACCATTTTTTATTACAGATCTTAATCTCGAGTTGTTTATAGGCAACACAGAAATATACACATCTTTAGGGCCAGTGATAACAATAGGCCTATCATAGAAACTGTGCGACACATACAAATACTCTGACAATTGCCTAAATACGTTATTATAAATCGCTGCCCAAAGCTGAATTATTACAAAACATTAACTACCCATCTGTATGTATTATCTAGTAGACCGTTTATTTACTCTTTAGTTTATGTCTCTTGTATACTTGAAGAACTTAGCTAACAAGGCTTATTTTCTCAGTACATATAAATAACTGTTTTTGGACTTTAATCAATTTCTTATACTAAACTTAATTTTGTGTAAAAAAAAAAAACATGCTCTAATAGAGCACATCTTTTTTGCAAGGTACTAAACGTGCATATATAGTCCTTTATACAATTATATAATATGTCCGAATGCAGTTTAATTGTATTACATATATTTTCTGAACTTGAATCTGCATGATCAACCTAAGAAAGTGTTTTCCCAAAATAACTGAAATGGAAAATACTGTTACATATAAATTGAAAAGAACTGTGTCCCTTAATCGTATTAAGCATGGGCTTATAAAGGAGTGTCACATATAGACTGTATACCAACATTAACCTCAGCGGAGAATGTTTGAATGAACAAACTGATTGAATTTGATTGGTCGTCCTACAATAGTCGGTCGCGCCCATGAAACGACTTGGCGCTAAAGTCCCTCTGTAGAAGACTTCATTCAGTTATGAGATTTGAGGATATGTAGTCGTTTGTGCGGGTCTACATATATACCTTGATCCTATATAGAAGCACATACGACCAGGTATTTAATTGTCTCCAATTACACAGGATATATTAAATACATCATCCTGACAAGTTTAATTCCAGTCTGCATGTTATTTCAGAAAGCCATGTAAGTAGTAAGTGTTTTTTCTTGTAATTTAGAAAGATTTGACATACAGGAATATTTACCCCAATCATGCATAAGGACTGCCTCGTAGCATAACCCAGTTATATATCAAGTGTTATATACATGTACGCTTATCTTTAGCCCTCTACAACTGTCTATACATATTGCCCGTGAGCGTCATTAATGAAGTAAGTTTATACAGGAACGACTGTAAATCACACACGGACTCTATTAAGATACATGCACACGACACTTATTATAAATATTGTCTGTCATGCGCCCATAGATTCAGACCCCGCCCCCTTTCTATGCCCATATCTTAGACAGTTTAGTTATATTTCGTTTTCACATTGTCATGAATGTCACACAGGTTTCTGTATCTAGGTTTCTGCAACAATATCAGTTGTTTTCTTTGTGATTTAAACCTTATATTATAGTTTATGCTCCCTATTGAGATTTTATTAACATTTATATTGCATTGATTTGGAAATTTTTCCATCTGACTTTTATATTTATTATTCTTTTTCTGTCAAATGGTTTACTAAGTTGTACCGTTCACGGGTTCGACTCCGCCTGTTGACTATCAGGTTTTCGAATGCCAGGCGAAAACCCGGCAGGAAACACCCGGCAAAGACAGATCGTGTGACTCACTCATATATCTGATAGTCAACAGGTGGATTCGAACCCGTGAACAGTACATCTAAGCAACGAACAGTGTGAAACTGATAGACAATCCGCGAATCACCCTTTAGTAAGAATACATATCGAGTATAGAGAGGAGTATAGAGCAGCCTCTTTCAGGCTCTTTGTATGTAGTTATTACTAATACATACCGAGTATAGAGCAGCCTCATCCAGGCTCTTTGTATGTAGTTATTACTAATACATACTGAGTATAGAGCAGCCTCTTTCAGGCTCTTTGTATATAGCAATTACTAATACATACCGAATATAGAACAGCCTCTTTCAGGCTCTTGGTATATAGTAATTACTAATACATACCGAGTATAGAGCAGCCTCTTTCAGGCTCTTTGTATATAGTAATTACTAATACATACCGAGTATAGAGCAGCCTCATTCGGGCTCTTTGTATATAGTAATTAATAATACATACCAAGTATAGAGTACCCTCTTTCAGGCTCTTTGTATATAGTAATAACTAATACATACCGAGTATATAAAGCAACCTCTTCCAGGGTATTTGTATATAGTAATTACTAATACATACCGAGTATTATAAAATAATGCAGTCTCGTTCAGGCTCTTTGTAACAGTAATTACTAATACATACCGAACATAGAGACGCCTAATCAATGGTCTTTCTAGTAGTAACTACAATACATACCTAGTTTGGAGCAGCATTTTGCCGGCAATGAGTATATACAGCCCTCTCATTTTATCAGTATAAGTATAACGAAAATAGAGCAACGTCTTTGCACCAGTAACTTAAATATATTATGATTATAGCAACTCTTATACACACTGATTAAAGAACAACCTCATTGTAACAATACCGAGTATAGAGAAGCCTCGTTCAGGCTATTTTTAACGGTAACTACAGCACATACATGGTTTAGAGCAGCCTCTTTCCAGCTCTTTGTTATGGTAACTCTTTTAGGGTCTTTGTATAATACGTACAAACCAAATATAGAGAACTTCTTTTTGTGGCATTTAGAAGCCTCTTTTAGGCTCTTCGTTATGGTAACTACAATACATACCAAGTATAGAGAAGCCTCTTTTAGGCTCTTTGTTATTGTTACTACAATACATACTAAGTATAGAGAAGCCTCTTTTAGGCTCATTGTTATTGTTACTACAATACAAACCAAGTATAGAGAACTTCTTTTTGTGGCATTTAGAAGCCTCTTTTAGGCTCTTCGTTATGGTAACTACAAACATACCGAGTATAGAGAAGCCTCTTTTAGGCTCATTGTTATTGTTACTACAATACCAACCAAGTATAGAGAAGCCTCTTTCAGACTCATTGTTATTGTTACTACAATACAAACCAAGTATAGAGAAGCCTCTTTTAGGCTCTTTGTTATTGTTACTACAATACAAACCAAGTATAGAGAAGCCTCTTTTAGGCTCATTGTTATTGTTACTACAATACAAACCAAGTATAGAGAAGCCTCTTTTAGGCTCATTGTTATTGTTACTACAAACCAAGTATAAAGAAGCCTCTTTTAGGCTCATTGTTATTGTTACTACAAACCAAGTATAGAGAAGCCTCTTTTAGGCTCATTGTTATTGTTACTACAAACCAAGTATAGAGAAGCCTCTTTTAGGCTCATTACAATACAAACCAAGTATAGAGAAGCCTCTTTTAGGCTCTTTGAAATAGTAATTTCAATAAATACCGAGTATAGAGCAGCATCTTTCATTCTCTTTCATTCTCTTTGTAATAGTAGCTACTTTGTAGAGAGCATGCAGCCTCTTTGGTGCTCGTTGTAAATGTAACGGTAACGGTAGATCGTCAAGCCCAAATTCCTCATCGATTTTAAGCGCCCACATTAAACTTAAAAAATGAAAATGAACAAAGTTTTAATATGTGGACGGATCTGTTGGGAAGAAGTCAATTAAGTACATTGCATTGTCCAACGGAAAACAACTGTTTTAGGCTGTACATAGTAAGCAGTCCTTTTTTTAGTAGGAGGATAAAACCTGGCTGCAGTTTTACAAATCTTCCGCCACAAAATGACACCGTACTCCAGTTTCTTCTAACCATTCAGGTCTTGATAGACTCATTGCGCTCAAAACAAACCAACTTTTTATCGATTGGATTAAAAGTTAGGTATTCAATCTATATGTTGGTGAAAAAATAATTCGGAATTCTAATTGAAAACATCAAATTTGAGCCTATAATTTTGTTGTCCTATAATCAGCGCAAATCTTTGATTGACTATTTCTGACACTTCAGTTTTAAGCAGACTCAATTTCCAAGCCGTATAGAAAACTATTCTTGTCAAAATTTCACAAAACGGAACACCGTTTACTAGTTGAAGGACTATTCTATTTGGTCAGCTATAAATTTATTGAGTCTTATCGTTTGTGCACTTCTAGAAATAAACCATGAAAAATGTAGTTTTTTTTTCTGTTGACATTTACTCATTTTGCAATATTTTTAGAAATAAAGATTTGATTTTCACCACATTCACCTATATGTAATCCTGAGTTTTCAAGTTTTTCAAAAATATATAAGTTCATGTATATGTTGGACGCTGGAAATTGGACATCAGAAGACATTCACTTTTGAATCAGGTTCCGGTGAATGTATTTCGAAAGTATTTTTTAATTTGGAATGTAGGCCTATTCAGTATTGTGTAGGACTATTTGTTTTTCAGGTTAAATGGTGCATAAGAAGTTTTTTTAAGTCGTCTCCGGATACTTTTATACTGAAATTTTAATGTATCCTTAGAAGTTGAACATTGCGCATGGTAGGGATATATATAAGCCTATATATAGGCCTTTATGGCGACAAAGATTTGTAATATTGGATACCGGTAGCTATATAGTAGGCCCTCTATACAGTATGGCACGCCAAAGAACTAGGCTACACATTTTAGTCCACTTAATTGAGAAGAAGGCTACACTTTTGGTCACAGTAGCAAAATAAAATAGAATTGTACAATACCTGTAATAATTAATTTTCTTCGAAACAACTCTTCTATACAAATTTACTTTTAAAGACGTCAGGAACGGAGAGGTGTGTGTGTTCAGTTAGGGGAGGGTGGGGTGGGGTGGGGGTAGGCCTACATATTCTTGTCATTATATCCGGCTGCTTGTGTCTGTAACTGGTACGCTATATAATGACGCTACCTGGGTATAGCTCATTGTGGGCGGATAAATACAATTATAAGAATCTATCTATCTATAAATATCTGGCTATCTTATTTGCCTAATAAAACAGTTTTTTGTATATTTACATTTATAGGCTCACATGTGCTTACATCTATGTGCAAATCATTTCTGACAAGCAAGAAAATACTCATCAAAATTCAATTTTCTACGCCTAAACTGTATAGAAACTGTTTGAACAAGTCGAGGATATTTTGCCCCTATCAAAGGGCAGACAAACGTGCCAGTTCATTTGTAACTTATTTGTCCAACTACTTTCAGATTTATTAGAAAAACATAGTCAAATTTACTAATCCCTCTGGCTACAGTAATGCAATTGCAATCATTTCTGTTTATTAGAATTAGACCAAGTTTAAAGTAATCTTTATTTGCTGATTATATTAATGCGCGGATGTATAGGAGTGAGTAGGCTCTTTGCAGGTCTTCTCGTTCATAGTCCGTCATTAGGCAGCATGTCTGCAAACGGGATAGTTGAAATGTGCGAGCAATGTGGATTTTTACTGAATTAAGACAGACATCTGTCAAATTGGCTTTTCCTTTTCGTGCATCCAGGTAATGATCAGTTATTGCTTTGACTTTATATGTTTTAATAGACGTTTTGATAAAAAATTAAGACGAATGATAAGAGTTTATATGTTGTACGGTAGCTCGTAGCTGACAACATGCTCGTTCTGCCTGGAGTGAGTGGTCTACCGCCCCGGCAGCTCTATTCGTCTGGTCAGGCGGACTCCGTCAAAGGGTCTAAAAATTATTATCGACACAACAATGTTTTCTACTTTGATTGCTATATAAGTCACAAGTATGTTTACAGATATTCTATAGTGTTAATATATTTGATACTTTATGGACGTTGCTAAAAAAGATTATTCGTAGAAAAGGAAATTAAACTAAACCTGGTAAAATTGCTGAACAAAACTGTCACCTACTATCATTGTCAAATGAACAAAGATGGCTGCCAAGGGGAAAGGCTGTAATTTTAGGGGTAGAAAAAATCTCTGTCAGATGTGTATCGTTACAGACGGGGTGTGCATTGAAGGAGCAATGGTTCATTTACTAAACTTTTTAAAAGTAATTTGACAGTCGAGTGGTAGCATTATATATATGTCAAATGCAACATCTGACAGATACATGGATCTAATGCCAGGTACATGTAGTAAATGATATTTATAAATTTTAATAATAAGGAATTATGTGGATAAACCTTTGACTTTTAAACCTATTCTATTACAACAGTTAAAATTAATCGCAATGACTTGTCAATATTTATTCTTGGCTATTTTTATTGATCTGATATAAATTATCATTATTTGAGAAAATAATGTTTCAGTTTCAGCATTACCAAATGAGCTCAATCTGGGATTTTGGAAACTGCCAGGTTTTAGGTTCCAACTTTCATTTCCACTGTTGATAATGCTTGGCTTTAGATGAAAAAAAAGTCTTGAGTGCACTAGATCCAAGTATCTCCAATGCAGTCTTGACGGCACTGCTATACACATTTGGTGCTATTAATCTAGTATCATAAGGGGAATTTCTAGTCATGTGACGCATTTCAGTCTGTTGATAAGGTAGATTTGTCAAAACACCCAAATGTCAAAGTTAGCGAATCCCCTCAGATTCAACCAGATTTAGTGGTATGTTCCCAATATAGACAATGAAAGAAGGCATTTTGTGAACAAAACGATTCTCAATTCTCAGACTCGATTGAGTAATCCAAAGTAGCACCTACATGTATAGATATGCATCAGTAGGCCAACATTATGCTGACTAGAACAAAGGATGCTCTGTCAGTGATTGGTGGCAATACCCAATCTAAACTAGTAAAAATACATGTGCACTGTGCTTCAATAGTTGTACTTTCTTTTAAACTCACTCAAATTGGCTTAAAAAGCAGTAAGACTTTTATTGTTTGCTTTTTGCTCAGTAACTGTGCTGCCATCAATTGTAAATAACAGTAAAACCTTGTGTACAGAAATCAACTCTCCGCATACTGGTTGTATGAATAGCAGCAAACAGTAGAGTTATAACACCCCTACTGCGGAGACCGCTACAGAAGAGCTAGGGGGAAGAGTTTGCAGTTTTAATATTTCAACACTTCCTGAAACCTAATTTGAGTTTTAAATGTTGAAATGTTATTTTTTAAACTATTAACAGGGCTCGAAATGTGTATCTAAATGCCGGACAAGACCGGCAAAATATGGGAAAGTCCGGCAACTTTTTCTGAGTCTGGGATATTTGTCAGAGATGAAAATTTATGCACATGTAATAGAAGCCATTTTAATCCACTGTCATCGCTAACTTATTTTCAGCTCAACTAAATGCTTTTTATTCTCAATAGAATTCATGATTCATGATTAACTACGTGATCTGTTGTGTTGTAATCACATCGCCTGCTTGTCAAACTGATCTACCGACAAAAAGCGTTAAGCTCAAGCCATTTGATTGGAGGGTGAGCGAGATCACTCTAACAGGACAAATGTTTGGACCATCATATAAGCTTACATTACCATAAACCTATAAGATACAAACTTCTTTCACTCAGATTCACTCCTTATGTTTATATATTGCGACAGTACCATGTATGGAGTAGGGGAATAAGGTAATAAGCTGTTACTGGTTAAATATGACAAAAATATGTCCATTAAACGATTTATATGTAATCTTTAATAAAATAACAGCACATTCTGGATAGACATTTAGAAAATGGCTTTATTTATTTATTATCGTAATGCAAAAAATGTCTGGCAAAAAATAAAATTGTCTGGCAACTTTCTGAAGCTGTAGGACAAATGTCCTGCTGTTATTTTGTAACATTTCTACCCCTGACTAAAAGAAAAGGTTTCCGAGATATCAACATGACTTTCTAATTGTCAAAATAAATACGGATGATACATATAGTTCATCTGCTGTACATGTACATACAAATTCAATGTTGATGGATAAATATCTAATTTCACTGTAGTGTAAAAACAGGTCTGTTTCCATTTTCCATTTGATTTTATTTTGAAAGAAAACACAGCATATATATAATTTTGTGAAGCATCCGCATATTTATACGATCTGTGTTTTTTCATATCGTAGGTATTATTTTCCGTTGAAGCAGTGTTTTATGTGTATAACATAGGATTAGTCTTCAAATTCACGAAGCATATAGCATGCGCGACAACAGCGAGCCAATCATGTCAAAGAGTAAGGCATGATTATGTCAACAGTAAGCTTATAGTGATAGGAATTGACAGTAGCCTACGAAGAAAAATGCATTGTAGAAAAGATAAAAATAAAAAATCATTCTACTACTACAAATTATGGCATTTGGGGGTAGAAAATCTTGCTATTACAACAATTATCCTCTTTCGTCTGTAATTAAAGAAAATCACTCTATTACAACAAATATTTTCTCTTGTATGTCATTATGGGAAACCATTCTGCCCTGGACCCTGATTTCGCTGAATTGAAACAAAATCATTGACTCAGTCAAATCAGTAATGGTTGCTTGATATAAAAAGAGACTAGTAGGCTTTACACTATTTAAATCTGATATTGTGCCTCTGACCCGTTTGAATTATAAATAGGACATAGAAACAAGTAATGCTCTTTGAAGGTCTTAATGAAGTACATAATAATCTAGTATGTGTGTCCTATTCAGATGAGGTATTGATAGTGGCAATGTAGGCACTGCACTTGTGCTGTGGATAAACAAGCTGGTGATTGAATTGAGTAGAATATTTGCCACTTTACTAAGCTGGGATTGGGTCTCCATACAGCTATTCAAAACTTGAATGGTGGCCAAGTCAGTGTTATAATTGTCACATCAAAGGGTACCGCCTGTATGGCTGGCTTGCCTTCTCTCTCTTAACCATTTTATATATCAACCAGGTATTGACTGGGGGCCACTTAGTTCTACATGTTGGTAGGCCGTGTGTTTTCACAGTTTTTAGAGCTCCAAGCTCGGCAAACTTCTCTTCACTTGACCAATTCACTGGCCAGTGTTTGTTGTTGACCCTATCAGAAAAGTGGTTTGTACATTCCATAGGAGAGCAGGGGCAAGAAAGTTGATATTTACACAGAGAAGTTAAGACTGGCGTAGGTGGATGTGTTTTGTACTTTACTGGTCAGTTTTTAATCTGCTTCAGCGAAAGGCTTGACCAGTGCTGTGTTAGCACAACACCGAAGACTTGATCAGTCTTGTGTTGTCCATTAAATACAGGCCTGATCTGTCAGTGAGTCCAGTGTTATTTGGGATTCTCTGAAAATAGCCCACCTGTACTATGTCACAGCTGGCTGCCCAGTTAACACAAAGGGCAGTTTAATGGGTCTTTTTAAGGTTGTATATAGAAGTAAGTGACATTCATGATGGACTCCTTGCACATTTTCCTTTTATTTCATTTGATTGAAAAGGGCTCTCCAATGACTTCATGGATGCAGACACCTTTGTTTGGCTATTGATGGTAAATGCAAATGAATATGAGCAACGAGTCAACACAATGCTGATTTTCTTTATTCTTGTGCTGTAGATTAACTGTGTCTTTGTTATTGTTTGTTGCCAGTGGCATTGAGGATGGATTCCCTTGGTCATTCGGCTGGCATATCATCACAGGTGCTTATATGTAACTTTATCATTACCATAGGATAGGGGTACTGTTACACTCAATCCTTTACACTGGTAGTAGGGCTAGTACATGTAGTTTCAGGCCCACAAAATAAGTGACTGGCCGGTGGTGCAGCTGGTTTTATTTATATGGTACATGTATCAATATGGTTGAATAAAATATTAAACAGAAAGCTAACAAAATGGTGTATTGTCATGTTGAGTTTGAATTAAACACATACATGTACATTCTCCTCATGTACATTTGAAGTACTGTAGTGTTATATTTATTTGCCATCCAACACAATAGAATTTAAGCTCTTAAAATTTTTATCAGCTAATTAATCAATGTTTTTCATGTATTGTGAAGAGAAAACAACCTGTTGATGACATCATCAAGCCCTCTGTGACCTGTGGGTAGGTGACTCACTTAGATCAGGGCTTACTCTTAAATAGCTGCAGGTCTAGATTTTACATTATTCCTGTAGACATGAAGAATTATGTAGGTTTTGGGCAGGTGTTTGAACAATGTACAGCACATGTAACTGTTAAGTGATAGCTGTTTAACACCGGTGTGAATTTATGGTTTTTGATTTTTTGTAGGATAACTCATATTGAAGTCCCATCAGTATCAACAACTCTGCTTTAATGTGCAGTGTTATGTATGAGAAATTCATTATGTCATGACCAGGCATGGCTCCTCAGTTTATGGAATGTTTTCCTGTACATACAGGTATTCTAAAGTCTATTCAAGTTTCATCATGATGATTGGCTAATTAACTTTTTATGAATTAAATATCTATTAAAAAAATCATCACATTTTGAGAATTTTAAATATTGATATTTTCAATGAGAAAAGGTCTACAGTAACAAGTTACATGTATGTATTATTTGTAGATCTTCCTTTGAGCATACAGATGTAAATGCAGTTGGAATGTGGCAGTGTTGTGGCACTATACAGTCTACAGCATGCAGCCGACCACATGATGTAGTCACAAGTTCATTGTGTTTCACGCCACACTTAAGAGTTACACATGAATAGTTATTACACGTTATTATGGCTTCTCGCTAAATCAGCTTCTCAAAGCAAATTTTGAAAAAAGTACCTGTGTCATTATGTTAAAGAAAACAAAAACAGACATTCTATTGTTTCTTGGGTATTGTATAGTGTTAAAACCTATTTGTGGCAAGGTCTGGCTTGACAAATTAATGGATAATGAAATGAAGACGAATTGACAAAGCATGTTTTACAGTTGCCTAACTCCATCATTTTACCACACATAACATCAATTATGTCTACATTACAAATTACACCATGTTTATTTAGTCTTGGTCTAATGGTCAGAAACAGAAAAGTTTTTGTAAATGACACACTGGCTCTGGTTTTTTTTTGTTGTAAATAGCAGCATGCACTTTTATTTTTCTTTCCTGCATTAATACTATAAATACATGTCAAAGACTGATGGACACCCTAACATTATTTAGTGTTCAAATGAACATTAATTTCTGCAAAGTAATAGCCAAGTTAAAACATGAATGATTGAACAATTTTCACCTGCCTTGTGTTAGACTGTGTTCGTTTTAACACGACCAGTTTTACAAGGCTGGGCTACATGTATGTCCCAGATATAACAAGAGTATTGTTTTCTGTATCACATGCTCTGGTCCTCCAGCTGTATATTAACACCTGGAGCTTTACACTTACACAAGGTGTAAAAATCAGTTGCTAGTTAATTAAATAGATCTAGCTCAACCACAGTATAATACATCATTACTTTTTTTCTAAACAGTTGAATGCACATACATATAGTAGGTGGTAGCATTAGTAGCCGCCACAAGTTCTCCCCAAAATCCAGCAGTGTGAGTGTGAGAGGAAGGGTAGCTGAGGGTGATTCGTGGTTCCTTGATGCTCCCACAGATAACAGACACCTACTTAGTTGTCTCATCTTTGTTTTTTAATTATCGTGTCTTCTGATTTTTCGTTATGACTGACTTTAAGGTTGGTTTCCTTAAAATCTCGCTGGACCCCTTGTGTTCAAAATGAACCAATTTTGTTATCGCTTAGATGAAAAGTTAGGTATTCAAATTATATGTTGCTGACAAAAGAATAATTCGAAATTGTAATTACAAACAGTTAAATTGGTGCCTAAAATTTAGTTTTCTCTTGATCATGTACATGTATTAATGTTGTAAAACATTAATTTCCTATTTCTGGCACTTCCTTTTTAAAAAGACTCAATATTTTCCAAGGCATATTTCTAGAAAACTATTCCTGTTAGAAATGTCATGTCAAAATTTGTACCATTGCAAAGAGCACAATGTGATCTAGTGAACAGATTTTTTTATAACTTCATCCTTGATTTTTTTTAAGCTGTGACATTGACCCTTAAACAATGCCTTTAACATAGGGTGTAATAATATAATACAACTACATGTAGTAACTACATGTAGTTGCAACCCTGATAATTAGCCTCAGCATTCAGCAATTGCCGAGGAAATTGCTGAGGAAAAATTAAATTATCCTCAGCAAAAAAATTGCTGAGGATCCGTTT
>JARFOD010144066.1:0-12920 GCA_031763545.1 Mopalia muscosa | reverse complement strand
CTCTGTATAGATATATACTTGAACAATTTCTATCTATACAGTTATTAAAAAAAGAAAATCTACATATATTCTTACTGACTGTTCGGTTTGCGTCCCATTTTTCTCCAACACAAGAAAAGTGTTTGCATTCATTAGTTAGGGCCAACTATATTTGATAACTAAACATCGGTGCTTAAATATTTATCCGCTCATTTATTCAAAAAAGTTAACATATGATGCTACTTAAAAAGAAAGGTAAATTAAATTATGTATGTGCCAGCGAAATATTTAGTTGTTCTATTGAGCTTGACAAGATAGTTAAGGTCATTTAACTACAACAGACAGAAAGACCAGGCCAATAAGTTAGACGCCATTCCCCCAGTGACAACACTTGCAATCAGAACCACAAGCTACAAGTCGTGCTGCAATGAAGCGGGGCACTCACTACAGAAGACGCCAAAAAAACCTACGGCTCTCGTTTGCGTTAGGGGTACAAGGAAAACCGGAACCTTTGACGACATATCAACGGCGTGTGTTTTGAACCAAGCGTTATACCCCATACACCTTTGAATTACGTCGACACCAGAATTTAGATTAATGAACAATTTAGTATAAAGACATGACGCCTGGACGTCTATTCCATCACGCCTCATCTTAAACAAAGCGTGGCTACAATGATAGTTATTCCTATTCTTTGTAGTCTACCATTAATGCTAATAGAACAGCTACAACACTTGAGGAACTCTAGATTGGATTAAGCGAGACAAGGGCCTTCGTGATCGGAATAGCGGCGGAGAGCCAGCGCGGAAACCAGCAGGCGAACCGACAAAAGATCTTTTCCGATCAACATTATTAATTGATCTCCACAGTACAGGCTGATCACGTGACCCGGATATTTGAACAGGTAGCTATTGATTGCTGTTAGCAATCGTTATAGTACTGGTTGAAGTGGCTGGTCGAGAGGCCGCTGTCAGGCCTAAACGTCCACTACAGCTTACCTACTCTCACGGTCCTCAGACACTTTAACGCCCCTGCTTCAGGACGCTCTAATTAGAGAAAGGAAATGCTAACCAACAAGAAACCTCCTCTGACATTTTCCTTCCCAACAATGACTGATTATATGGTCATTTAATTCCCTTTGTTTGCATGCAATCAACGATTACACAATACGTAAATAGACTCACGTCCATCATGAACTGCTGCCTGCTCAAATACCTCCAACAAGTACACTCACGAATGTCAGCTTGACACTCAGATTATGCTACTTGAGATAGATTGATTGGGGTTTGACGCTGTGTGTAAGGTTATTTCACTCACATGAGGGCTATAATATATAAATATCATAACTACTGAAGAAGCCTAAAACCGACTCAGTTGTAACAAACAAAGGCAGGACACAAGACAAAACATAGGATGTCAAACATGGTGAAAGGCAAAATTTACAACACACGATTGATTGGTTAATTGATTATTTTTCTAAGCCCTGCCCAAATGGTATTTCACTTATATGAGGGCGGTGCATAATTTCCAAAAATAATTGGCACAAGAACCATAAAATGTGAAATGTTTACGGAGCTAATCTCCAGCTAATGGTAAGTACAACCAGTATTTTGATACACTCCAAACAAACTGCCTTATAGGTAGCAGAACCCAAATCTTCAAACTAGAGCCCTAGTAGCACCCCAATCTTCAAACTAGAGCACTAGTGGCACCCCAATCTTCAAACTAGAGCACTAGTAGCACCCCAATCTTCAAACTATAGCACTAGTAGCACCCCAATCTTCAAACTAGAGCATTAGTAGCACCCCAATCTTCAAACTAGAGCACTAGTAACTCCCCAATCTTCAAAATTAAGATCCACAACAAACCCCCCACCCCTTCCCAAACCCCGAGCACCTGACTATGACAGAGAAAGCCCCCGCACAACGACATTACGAAATATGACCTACCGAATGGGAAACTTACTGTTACATGAAGTAATACTATCTAATCAACAGGCGATAGAGTCTCACAATGGAGACGCTTGTAGAATCGATGCAATTCCATCCGATAGTTTTTATGAATATCATAAATATGAAATACTGCAAACGATATGACGTGTTTACTATCTATTTAGAAGCACGGTAGCATAGGCACTGTCTAGCAGAAACAATCAAGAGATATTATAACAGACAATAATAATGCTTTCATTGGGATGGAAGCAATTTTGTGAAATGCCAAATGTCATCGCAGATATTCAGTACCTGAAAAATGAACATGCTCAAAACATGTAATTAACACTTAATTGGTACAGAGAGCTTTCGTGATTAATTATAAGGGAATTGAATATACCCGGTATAGCTAGGTGTGCTGGTGTGCTTTATTTATATCATACAAATTATGGACTTTTGCTAAATCACTTACATACTCACCTTATACGCTAATAAAATATTCGGAATTACGGTTTAACGTTACACTGCAGATTCTTTACAAACTACACGTATTAAACATACGTCATAATTCAGTTTAAAAAAAAGCCATTTGTTCGTTTGTCTCGGGATATTTGTAAAAACAGCACTTAAAACAAGCAGCTTGCCATTGTCCTGTATATATATCAATAACAAATATATTATCGTCAAATCGACTAGAGTCGATACACTAAAACACTTAACAATAACATTAGAATAAATTCTGCAAAAGTTCGACAATCTTCTTGATTATAAGAAATACAATGACGTTTTCAAGACATATACAAGTTGTCGTAGATTTTAAAAAAGGGTCAGTTCCGACGTATTTACTGATAAACACGGGAATCAATGTACACCAGAACGTTTAACTGGCTTATTAAAGATGGTGGCTATAACGGACCTCCATAACTTTCTGCCAGAGAAAATGGACATATCATAGAGCGAGTGGGCAACGAATCAACACGGCAAATGCTCGAAACCAAATGAAAGGTGTCAATTGTTCTCTGACGTATAATGGAGGAACAAAAGGGGAAGTGATTAGAACAATACATCAAAATGACTGCTAGACAGATAAGTATAGCCGGTGGTCAAAAATATTGGCAAGGAAAAGACAACTAAATTGAGCGATAGTCTGGCCTCAGTATTGATCTCAATTATCATGTATGTAGTCTATAAAAAATATATCAGAAAGCATAGAATATATCATAAAATATGTATTTTTAAAAAAGCCCCATTGTCAATTTTACCACCACAACTAAGACATTTCAACAACACTCAGCATACAATCTCACCACCCCCCTCCCCATCCACACACACGCACATGTGCACACCCACTCGCCATGTGTCAATAGACAATGTAAAACGTATTTCTCACAAAACACAAGGTAATACCACAACTGTAAAGATACCAAAAGGCGACTTAGACTCTTACCAAAAACAAGAAGCGAAATCTAATTCACACTTGTCCAGAGAACAGTTGCATGTCTCTCGTGAATCTACTTATTTGTCAAAGATGATGGTTCTATTTTTTAACATACCACTATACATCTGCGAAGGGAA
The DNA here is from genome assembly GCA_031763545.1 of Mopalia muscosa. Classification (NCBI taxonomy): domain Eukaryota; kingdom Metazoa; phylum Mollusca; class Polyplacophora; order Chitonida; family Mopaliidae; genus Mopalia; species Mopalia muscosa. Next base: position 9,435 of record JARFOD010144066.1, on the reverse strand, counting down.
GTTCACAAATCATTAAGCGAGTTTCTGTCTAATGAACATGGATAATGCTAGGAAAACAGATGGTGTCAATTGTTCTTTGGGGTATATGGCAGTTCAAACGGGGAAGCGATTAGAACAATTCATCAATGTGATTGCTAGACAGATAAGTATAGTGTGTCGTGAAAAACACTGACAAGAAAAACTAAACTAAATTGGCGATCTTCCGATAGAATCATTAATATAGATTGTATTTTATGTAGGCAATAAACAATGTCCGAGTGAAAAGTTTCTGCTTCTATCAAATATAATCAAATTGTTTCGCAAATATAACAATAAGCATGTGTCTGTAAGATTATAAGTACCAAAAAGTACTACAGTGAGTATAAAATATCAATTACCATTCTAGGTTGCAGACAAGAAACAGTAATCATCCATGGTACACTTCACTATATCGATTAATTGCCCACTTCCAGATGAACTCATGATATATACAAACGTATCCCACCAAATATCAGTATACATCTATACCCCCCAAACTCCCTTTTGTTGTATAGACAAATTAAAAAGTTATCCTCAAAATGCTGCGATTATGTACCACAGAAGAAAGAGATTTCAAAACCCTATCAGTTACTGACATATCCTATTGACAAACACGAGAAGCAATTTCCCCCGAGAAATCTAATTCACTCGTCTACAGATAGCATTTGTCTTGTCTATGATGGATTAACTGACTTATCTAAGATGATAGCTCTAACCGACCAGCGTAACTTTCTGACCCAGAAACTCGACAGATCGTGAAGAGAGTTGTCATAGAATCATCATGAAAATGTCCTAAACACAAAAAAAGGTGTCAAGTGTTTTCTGGCGTATAATGACAGTGCGAGAGGGGTAGTGATTAGAACAATACATCAAAGAGACTGCAAGAAAGATAAGTATAGCATGCCACCGAAACAAGTGTCAAAAAGGACAAATAAATTGGGTGATCATCTGCCATTGTCATTTGTAACATCATCTATCTAAACCAGTCAAACAACTCTTAGAATAAAACCTTGTATACAGCAGAATGGATATACAGTTCCACGTCAATATATCAGAAAGTATAAACTCGAAGAACCAAAATAAAACTTAAGAACTTAAATTATCTTAGAGGCTAAGCTAAAGCATTTCTCGTAAACGATTTATTTAACATTATATTCATTCGTAGTTTACCTTTAGCAGCAATAACCAATCAAACTGGAGTTCTAGTACTTGTTGCAACGATTCCTTATACAAAATATGGTTGATTTGATTAGGGTTTTCAGTCTTATTGAAGATTTTTCTAGGAGGAATCCACCATGTAATGCCACTGACGACGAACAGAAAGACTAGACAGGGTAATCAAAACACGCAAGATCCCACAACAGATCGGGCTTCGTGTAGCCATTTAGCTCCGAAAGCACCAAGAAACTAGGATTCTATATTCGCTCAAGCAAATACATGGTAATATGACATCGTTCATACAACAAAATAAGCATGTTTACCGGAATCACCACTTTGTTCTGTGGGTAACACGACATACAGAGCTAGAGATAATGAATTTATCACAAGGATTTCAAAAGTGATCAAGTAATGTTATATCCTATTGTCAAACATGATAAGCAATTTGCACAAAACTTACAAGGCTAGAGATAATAAATTTATGACAAGGATTTCAAAACGTGATCAAGTAATATTATATCCTATTGACAAACATGAGAAGTAATTTGCACACGAAATCTAATCCAATTGTCTCCAGAGAACGGTTGTTTTGTGGTTTATGAAATTACCGACTTACACAGTTGATGGCTCCTAATAACCACCATAGTTCACAGCCTAGTCGAAGCAAAACAACCCATGAAGCGAGTTTGCGTCAAATCAAAAATTGGCAATGCTAGGAAAAAGGTGTCAATTGTTCACTGGTTTACAACGATGGTTCAGAGAGGAAGTGATCAGAACAATATATCAAAGTTACTCTCGACAGAAAAAGACAGCTAAATTGAGTGATCGTCTTAAGGAATCATTAGTACTGATTGTCTTCCTTGTGGTCAATAAAAATTGTTCCAAAGAAAATATGTTTGATGCAGAAGAAGGGGTCTAACGTGCTTGAGTTGGGGTGTTCCTCCAAACCAATTAAAGGAAATACCAGTATCAATTAGTCTTAAATTGTTTACATGAAACATATACATGAGAAGTATCGATGAGTAGTAACACGGTAAGCCATAACAAGTTGAAATGACGTGTGGTTGTGGTATAAGAATGAAATCATGGATTTTCTTGTAAAAGAGCCTAAACCCCAGAAGAGGGAAACGATTAGTGAGTCTGTGAGGGTCCATCGGGGAATGACGACATAGACGATTAGGTATTTCTTTATTTTGTGATAAATTATCGAGCCCACGGAATAAAAAAAAGAAACAAATATAAACGTTTTAATCAGAGAGAAACAATGGAATAATTAATGTACAACAGTATAAAATCAATTTTAAAATCTTAAAATAGAATAAAATCAAATAGCCCGGCTATTTCGCCGTATGTTTGTCAGTATGATGTCCCAAAATGAAACTAGAGAACAGCCAGGCATGCCCCCAACCGCCCCTCCTCCATTCCGTTAATGGTGCGTGTCGAACAGCATCAACAAAATCTACTTGATCCAACAAATACGGTCGTTTCGGGCTCTTTGGTCGGATGATGTGAGCAACAAGGAGATGCACATTTTCTTTCAGTAAGTGTCATTGGATTTCTTTTTATGGTCCACCCGCCATCGATTAACCGTTTATCCGAATACAGCTAATAATCGAAACCCAGAACGATTACCATTTTATTTTTAAAATTGCAGAATTTATTGTAAATCAAGTCATCCCTCTGACAGATAGTCCTTTAAAGATGTGCTTGTAGAATCGTATATCTGCACTGGCATGGCCTTTATCGAAAGCTGACATATAAACCAAATCATCTATGTTCACTCGCATGGCCTTTATCGAAAGCTGACAAATAAACAAAATATTTGACTAAATCCTCAAAATTTCAGATAATAGTTGTATTGATATTCTTTTCCTTTTTCGTTCGAGTGCTGTAACGTCCGCTTTCTATTCGCTCGTATATTGTTTAACTTTAATCACGCTGGCACGCTCCGTTAATCTGATACTTTTATAGTTTTAAAACTTCAATCGCTGGTCCGATTAATTGCAGACTGTAATATTGCCTTGCTATCTTTCTTGGCCTTGCCAATCTTTAACTGTAAATATTTTTTATAAGTTTGTGAGATAAAATGTTAAAGACACCGATTCTAATCTAGTCCTGATAACACCTTTAACAATAACGTAAATAAAAGCCTCACTTACTTATTAATGATCAAACTGGTTATCGCAATAAAGACAATTCTAAAAGTCGTCTTTATTACCACCAAAGCCATCTTTAACTGGCTAGACTTGGAAGTATAGAATAACATGATAGCAACTGCTTTATTTATAATTGTATGAAACTCGTTTATAAAAGGTTTTGCTGGACCCCTTAGGCTCAAAATGAACTAATTTTTTATATCACTTGGATTTAACGTTAGGTATTCAAAATAAATGTTGGGAAAAAAAACAATTCGAAACTATAATTTAAAACAGTTAAATTGGAGCCTATAATTTAGTTTTCACATGGTCAAATATATAAGTGGTAAAACTTGAATTGCCTATTGCTGGCACTTTTCAAGTTTTAAACAGACTCTACATTCTCTATGACCTTTTTCTACAAAATTATTTATATTAGCAACTTCAAATTTCTACCATTGTTATGAGCAGAATGTCATCTAGTAAACTGCCCTCATTTTTAGAAGTTCGTCCCTGATTTTTTAAAATGTTTTTGCAAGCTGTATTTTACATTTTTATAACACTTTCCAATGTGGGATAGACAAAAAAGTCCCCTAAAAATGAGGCACCATTACTTGTTCAATGACTATTCTACTCGGTCAACTAATTTACTGAGTTTTCTCGTTATTTCACTTCGAGACATAAACCATGAAAAATGCAGTCCTTTTTTTCTGTTGGCATTTATTCATTTTGCAATATTCTTCGGAATAGTAATTGGATTTTCACCACATTAACATATATGTAATCCTCGATATTCAAACGTTCTAAAAATATATACATTTATATGGAACAGATTTACATTCTTCTGCGTAAGACACTAAATACAACGGGTGTTCTGAAAATCGACCAATGGGTCCAGCAAGACTTTAAGTCACTTTACCAGGAGTTAATGCCAGCCCTAATTTCAGATATGCGCGTGTTCCTTCATAGTGGTCATTATTCCATATGACACGGGAATACAGTTTATACTGCAGCTTGGTACATTTATTGATTGGTGTTTAACGCCGTTCTTAACTGTATTTCAATTATATCATTTCGCTGTGTTCCAACAACAATTGACACTTACACAATCAAGATATGAAGCGCATTCGTAATGTTAGAAAGTTAAGAAACTTTAGTCTTGGGGGTTATCTAGAACATGAGATCGGTTTGAGCTAATCGACATCCCTGTGCTAGTGTGAGAAATGTGTGGAAATGAATTACACTGTGTACATCCGGGTCGCTCTACCGTGGGCTTCTCTATGTCAGTCTTGGGGGTTATCTAGAGCATGAGATTGGTTTGAGCTAATTGACATCCCTGTGCCAGTGTGAGAAATGTGTGGAAATGAATTACACTGGTACATCCGGGTCGCTCTACCGTGGGCTTCTCTATGTCAGTTGGTTCGAATGGTTTTCTTTCTCTATATTTTAACTATATATACTTCAGAAATAAAGAAAACTTTGCTTGTGACCTTCAGACATATATGTGACATAATCACATTCCTGATATATTCTGAGAAAATCTGCCATCAGTGTTAGAACGTAACTTTGAGTTTGTATCAATCAATTTTATGCCTATCAATAAAGTATTAATAAGAATCATTGTTATATCAGATAAAACTCCATCTTTGTTTTTTGGCTCTCTGGATTTGATAGTGTGGGGTTATTTCATTTACACCACGGCCTCTCAGCTCTTCCTGTGATAAGACCAGCCAAAATGTCAAAAAGCTTGACAATATAGACAATAACAAGACCAAAAACATGAGTGAACACCACAATCAGATTGGCCTCGTGTTTTCCTTTAGCTCTGAGAGCAACTGAGAACCATATATGCTTCTTCCAATCGTCCGCTGTCTGGGTAACTGAATGATGAAGAATTCTACATAAGTAAATCTGATATTTGGTTGTAAAGGAAGCCCTGTGTGGTCGTCATTAGTGTAAAGTCTCAGATGTTCAAAACAAAAACTACAAATCTAGATTAAGGTAGAACACACTATTGGTTTTTAGAAAACGTCTAAGTTCCAAACAACATATCAAGCGCAATTAATCCAAAAGCTGGAAAGTCATCAGATTTATATTAGGAATCTTATAATCCGGCCTGAGCCAAGTCCTGTGCTATGGTATCTTCATTAGTAGTGAAGCCACAGCCAGAATTCTCCGTCAAACTAGAAACCAGATTTAGTTTGTAAACCTGATATTTAGTCTTAAGGGGAACTCTGATACAGAGTCTCTCTGGGTATTGCTTTTGATCGCTAGGATGAGAGAAGTTGTCTCGAATAGGAAGCTAATTTGATATGCTATCGAGAACTCCCTCTCTCTCCATCAGCGAACTGAAGTTTATACACCATGTCTATCTGACATAAGCTTGGAGTTCCCGTTAGTTTCTAAAGTTAAATATCATAATAGATTGAGCAGAAACAGTTATTAATTAAGTTATTGGACAGTCTTCCAACGTAATGAATTCACTAATAGCCAGGCTAATACCACACACAATTTAACAGGAAATATGAACTCTGAAGTCACTAGCTTTAAAACACCGTACTTGAATAAATGTTATTTGGCTGATACAACAGAAGATGCAGCATCGTGACAAAGCCTACTGTTCAGCTGACACTGACTGTAGAATATACGGAATACAAACGGCCCGATATATCCAATCAAACGATACGAACAGCAGATGTACCATGCAGGGACGGCAGCTCAAAATCTCCATGCATGTATTCAAGCGATAAGTGAAGAATTTTTTGTTATATTGGCTGCTGTGCTTGTTGCAAAGGCTTATCAACAGCGGTCCAGTTCCATCCCAGGATCTGTACCAAAATTAAGCGACGCTATAAAATCAACCCCCTAGAAAATAGACACAATTATTAGAGTGTTTCCAATAGTCTACACCTTACTAGCATTGCCTCGAGTGTCTAACGAGCTTGTAGCTAACTCAAGCCAGGCTTCACCAATAATCCTTAATAATCCCCAATATGCCATCTAATCCCCACGTGTTACCCATCTCGAGCTGATTAATGAAATGACCCCTGGTGGCGGAAGCCGCGAACCGTCCCTGAAGACAAACCTCTGTGACCCATTACAATAAATTTACTTGACGCCCTATTCATTACTCTAAATACAATATTTGCTGCTCAGAATTTGGAGTCTCGAAGGATCAATGGTTAGATATCCCAATAGAGTTTGTAAGCAAATTGTGGCACTAATTAGTACAGTATCTCATGCTGTATTTGTTATTTATTGCAAGAAGCATTTGGTGGCCTACATAGCTTTCCGACAATAACTGATGGCGATGGGCTCCAAGGGTCATGGGTTCGATTCAAGTTAGGGTTACAGCTTCCAAACATTGCTGATATGGTATCTTCTTTTGACTGAAGTGAGTGTTATCACAGAACTAGAGGAAATGTTGAAGCATATTCTAACTTAAGGGATGTGTTATTTCAAAACTGTCACATGTCGCTTGCAGTTAAGTATATGTTTTTATTTTTCTGTATGCAGTCTGGAAATAACGTTATAATTATATCAAATGCATTGCAGTTCATACAGCACACCATAATCATCATGAATGTTAAAGAAAACACTTTTTCTAATAAATAACTAAATATCGCTATCAATTTCTTATATTATTTCAATCTCAAATGAAGCACCCACAAGATGACACAGTCGTCTAAACCCATTCGTTGTAATGTAAATATTGAATCGAGAATGAACGATACACAAACAGAAATGGCGACAAAGAACTTATACATTTTGGCAATCAAACCTTCCCAAAACGCTCATTCCACATATCTAGAAATCAAAAATAAATATTGAAGAACACTAAGTTATGCTGATCAGAAATACTTTAACAATATTGCTACACTTCTGTAATCGAGGCAATAGTATTTCCGCTCGAGGAATTGCCTTGCTCTGGATCACAGCTAAGGCTAGAACAGTCAGATAAATCTGTTGTATTCATTGAATTGACAGATAGTGGACACCGCTATTCTAACTAATAACTATTCCGCTGGTTCAAATAATACAATCTATGTATCTATACAGCTCAAAGCCCCGCATGGAAAACAAGTTAGCTGTCCATAAGGCGACTTTTATTCAGTATGTTTTATTAAATTGTTCACCATGCAGCTAGAGCTTTCATATAACAAGCCACACACTGCTCTGAATTGTATTGCTACATCCCAATTATCCAACACAGAGAGTCTCCCGAGTTCGCACAGTCTGACATACGGATTCCAGCCCAGTCTTTTCGCTGCTCGCTGTTTTATCATATCTTATTAAATTGTACGTTCCGCAGCTACTGTGTCTGTTTTATTAATAGAGCCCCAAAATAGTCAGCGCCATAATGCTTTATCCGTTGTACACACAGAAGGAAGTGCGAGAATCCAATTATCGAACAGTGGAGAGTCCGGCGTAAAACAACAAAACAAAAACCCTGGTGTGGAATTGTAGTGAATATACACACAACTAAATTGGGAGGTATTGGAATCCAAAGCCGGAATCACTCAAAATAGGTCATTCTCTCTAACCAAATGAAATAGCTGGGGACCTAAATTGGGACGAGATACTTGAATGGAATTTTGGTCGAAGACCCGTCTTGACAAGTCTGTCTGCTAATTTGGTTGGAAGGAGAGGGGTGTGTATCACAGTCAATCAGATTCCCTGCCCTGGATGGTGGCTTATCGACCGGGGTTAGAACAGCCTCGCTTATAGACTAACAGTCCGAAGAATCTGGCAACCCGGCCAAAATCAAGAGAAAGAATAAAAAAGACCCCAATGCATCCGTTTCTAAATTCACTCAAGTAAATGACTCGACATGAACACAACCTGGGCGACAGACACGCCTTATGAATCAGCGAAGGTTGTATAGTTTAACCATTTGCCACGTTCATCATGACCACAGATATCGTTTTAACGTTGCATTTTTTGCGTCCAAATTCTTTTTTTAAAAAGCGAGTACTGTTTAAAAGCATTTGTCTTATTTATGGAAATAAATATTTTTGTTAGATCTTTAACGCCGTATTCAAGGGTATGTCATTAATGTGAAAACAATGTGCTTTCAAAGCATCAACATCAACACAACCATCATACGAAAAGTAAGAACTAAATGTTCTGTTCACAGTTAATGTTCCTGTTTTCTATTGCCGACACCATAAAATACTTCAACGAAATATACTGCCCTGATGTTTGTGTTGTTTGATTGGGTTTAACGTCGCAGTCAAGGTTATTTCACTTATATGACAGTTCCTTGCCTTATCAGTAGAAAACCGGGAGAAAACCACGTAAAACATTCCCGCGAGTGCCCTCGCAACATTGTGTTTTCTCACTCATATACTTGATGGTCGATGCCCTGATGTTTGTTTGAATGGGTTTAACGTCGTACTCAATGGTATTTCCCATACAAGACTCATTGTAAACTCGACCCTGTTCCTTGCCTAATAACGGTGGGAAATCCTAGAGAAACCTTGTAAAAACCACCACGCGCTTGCTAGAGCCACATCGTGCATCTCCCTCATAAATCTGATGGTTGACAGTCGGACTTGGATCCCGTGAACGGTACATCGAAGCAGGATTAGTCAGCGCACTCGCGGGCTCTATACTGCCCAAAGTTAGAGTTTATTTGTTATAACAGATAGAGAAACCGTTACGGGAATGGGAAAATGACACTCTGGGTTCTAAGAAGCACAAAATTTAATCAAGTACTGCTATGGACCAGAGCTAAACATCCATGGTGAAGAGAAAATGAGGTTAGAACCAAGGTCAATGATTGTATTCATCATCTTAATACTAAGACAAGGGATCAGCTTCATGTTGCCTTGGTGTTTCAGAGCTAAGGGTCAACCTGAAGCTGATCTGCTTTTGTGTGTTACCAGTGGCGTCGATGGTCGTTTCTTTCGCCGGTCGGGTTGACACACCATCATGTGAGTGAAATGACATTGAGTACGGTGTTCAAACACAATCCAAAAAAAACCCCATACCACACAATATATCATCTTCATTTGTGCTATTCACAATACACAATAGGACCATTTTAGTTATTGGGATCCCTAGAACTGGAAATGTTTTAATTGAATATTCATTTCAGCTACCTGTGAAAACATCATGTGCA
>JARFOD010144045.1:0-12920 GCA_031763545.1 Mopalia muscosa | reverse complement strand
CTAGTAAACACAACTCTTCCTATACTGGCTTAGGCACAAGACGGAAAATCAAATCGTGAATCTGTCCCCTCTTGGACTCTTCTCTTCAAACTATCTTAACAGTGTGGGCGTCAAGATCCATTCATGGATCTCTTGTTTAATTTGTTTGCTACACTCTGTTGTTATTGGTACTGGCTAATCGAAAACTTTCGCTTCTATTAAGATTTGAAAATAGGAATCGGTATAAGGCCAACATAGACTACTCACGTGACGCTGTATCGCTGGGATGTGGTAATAGAGCCACCACCTGCTCATTATTCATTCGTTGATCACCACCTGTACTTCGTGTAGACTGTTCGTCGCTACCAGTATGTTCTTTTGAGGCAAATATGTGAGAACACCATGAGAACACAACCAAAAGCCTCTCACGATAATGGTATAATATGAAACCAATTATTGCCATGAGTGTTAGAACTACACATACACAAGGCAGGACTATGTCATATGGAAAGGAAGATCGTGTATCTGATGACATTTCATTTTGAGATGAATTGTTTAGTGCTGCCTTCTCTTCAACAGGGTGGCATGCCTCGTTATCTGTTGAACAAAAAAGCAGAACCAAGAGGCAACAATTAATACAGTAACTTTAACAATCTTTGTGTTTTTATTGTTTCATTCAGATTATAAGCTATATTTAAGGTAATTTTAGTCACGTGACGGAAACCGCCCTCGATGTCTCCGCCACCAAAGACAAAACAGGACATGAACAACAGCAAATGCTACACACAAACCTTGCGAAGAGATCAGTTTGGGGTTATTAGCTCAAGGGGCAGCCTAGCTAGGTACCGTCCTCTCAGGCGGGCTCAAAATAATGGGAAAATTGGTGACTAGTTCCCGATCCATTTTTACGTTTGTGACCAATTTTATCTAAGTCGTAAAAAAAAAAAAGAAGAAAAAAAAAACAAAAAACCCCAAAACAACCTGTCCTTAGCTCAGCTGCTACATGGCACAGTACATTGATATATCACATCAGAAGACAACTCCTTCAAAACAGCATATATTGCCTTACCGCGGTCCGGGCAATGTCAACGCCAGAATGTCAGTTTGTGTGGGCCAAGGCGGGGACCAAGTACGGAATATGGGAACATTGCAGAAAAATTACTGATTGTCGGGGAAAAATGAGCAAAAAAATATGGTGATACACGGATTATGCTTTAAAAGCGAATTTTATTCTTTTCCGGGTATTTTCAAACTAGCTTGTGTTGTGTACGATAAAATTAAAATTTGCAGAGTTCGCCAATCAAGCTACCTAAATACACCATGAGCTTATGACAAAAAAAAAAAAAAAAAAAAAAAAAAAAAAAAAAGATAAAAAACCAAGATTGTACCGGCAAAAAGCACAGAAGGTCAAATTCAAAATGACCTTGTACGCTATAGCAGCCATGTGCTAGAAGAAATCCTTTATATTTGTCGGTACATATCAAACTACATAACTGTTCATATCACACTAGAATTTTAGAATCATAGGTACTTAAAACATATCATTGTAGCCGTAGTAACCTTGGTACACATAGAAGTAAATATTATAAATAATGCAAATGCGGCCATTTGGTTTTTACTGCATTTGGCGCAATACAATCCCATCCTGTGTCTTTATGAAAGGAAGCTCCATTACAAGTTTCAAACGTTTCAGTGAATTTCACCTGAAATTATCATATTTACAACGCATAGGCTTGACTATTGCAATGTTATGCCGTGGTGCCCATATTGTGTTGCGTAATTTGATGAAATGCAATCCCATCTTAAGTTTTAATGGGAGGAGGCTAACTTCCAAGTTTCGAGTTAATCTCTGAAGTTCTCATGTTCACAACCGTCACATAGAGTGTGACTCGTGCTTGTGTCCACAGGTCTGTCGCCTGCAATTGTGGCAGTATTGCCCTTGAGTTTTCGGTGTATTATTGTACATAGTGTTAAGCTATTTAATTTAGATGTCGTCTCTGGCGTTGGATTTTGTTGTTTGGTAACAAGAGTCATTCTGAGTTCAGTTTGTAGATATTAGACTACATCAGATTTCCGATAACAAGTATGACCTTGTCATTCATATGACATTAGCACGAAGGCATGCTGTACTGAAATCTGTATTTATTGTATATTGGTATTCGTGTAAGCCTACACGAACCCCAGTTGGTTTATATTTGCTAGACACCTTAATATTGCACGTTATCTTTTGTGAATACCATTTTTGGGTGATATGCAATTCCATCCTTTTTCTTAATGTGAGGAGGCTATATTTCAATTGTCACATGAATCTGTAAATTAGGTAGAGTTATCATGCTCATAAAATATACATATATGAATAGTCTAAAATGGCGCAAAGAGATATAGGCTCTTTTGGGATGACATCCTTAACCAATATTCCAGATGATAACTTTTTTTTAACAAATAAATATTGAGTGCAAGTCACTTTGTAATTGTCATCTTCAATTAACTGGTTTAACATTTGGGTTTAACTTTTGTGCCGCTGTAAATTTGACTAATCTAGCAAATTTGGTAGAAAATCATTGAATTGGTTTGTCTAAACCTTTTTGAAATCTGGAGGATAGAGGTTTGATCGAAGGAAATTTACTTAAAAGCGAGAGACCAACAAAATGGACTCTGTTTGTCAATACAAAGAATGTCCTATGTTTTAAACTATCCGTTTATGTGGAAGTTCAATCTTATCCATTGTCTTAAAGGCAGGAAGCTATTTACAAAGTTTGCAGTTAATCCGTGAATTCTTTCTCTACTTATCATGGTTAAAACACATACAGGCAGGAATATTCTAAAACAATTTCATAACGGCCATTTTGTGTTACGGAATTTGGTGAAATGCAATACCATCCATTGACTTATAACGGGAGGAAGCTACATTCCAAGTTTGAAATTTGTTTTCAAGCTAACGTGTTCACAAACATTTGTGAAGGACGGACAACGAGTACATTTTCTACCCCCCCCCCCCCAACCCCCTCCCGCCATATTAGTGGTGGTCAACAAAGTACACAACTACAACCGAAGGTGAAATTGTGTAATAAATTAATTTTAATACGACAGGCCGTACAGTATCTGAGTATTACTTCGAAACGGATAAGAGCCATCCAACGAACACCGTGGTTTTTCGATCGAAGATTGGAAGTATACAACAACCACGGTCAATAGACACCGTACTCAAATAAACTGAAACTTGTTAACCACATCATATAGCAGCTAGCCAACGTCGACCAGCTTTTTTAAAACGGATTTGATTGTACTAGACTGGGTCATGTTCCCTGTAAATTGTATATTACATGCAAAGTATCGAGGGTATGTCACTTGTGGCAAATTACACTCGACCTGTAGTATATCGGGCTAGTAAATCGTATACAACTTGATAAAAATACAATCAATTTGAGTAAACCGGTATCTAAAAGTTGTGTAAGAACGGAAGACTTACTTGGTTTACATACACATAGACAGTCTGAAGGCTGAGGGCTATACGCCCGACAAACTTTGTCTGTACAGAGTGAACACCGATCCTCATTTAAATCCCAGAACTCATTCTCCGGACAAGAAGAAGCGCCTTTGACATCAGCTAATGGAGAAGGTGTGATGTCCGCTCTCTTATCTTTAGTGGGATTACATGATTCCGTATCTGTCAAAGAAAATGCAGAATTCAAATTCAACGAGCTAGGAATTGTTATTAGTCTAGTCGACTGTTTACACTGCTTTCCAAGTCTGATTGTTTCAACCAATTCAAAGAAAAGCAGGGCCCTAAAGTATAGAGGTCTACATAAAAATGGTCGATTAGGCCAATAGCGACAACAAAGAGATACAACAATTGTTTTTGAAAAGCTGATTTCACTTGTTTTATTTAAAAGAAGTGCACTCAATCTTTTTGAAAAGCCCTCAACCTTTATTGGCTGCTGCTTTCAATCAGTCTAATGAAATCCAGATATTTATAGCTCTCTGGATTTGATTGGTTGGTCAACAATGACCAATCACTAGGTTGCTTTTACAAACTTGATAATTACATGCCCATGATTAGTAGTGACTCTTTATTAGTCAATTCAGACAGTTCATAATCCCCACTATGCCTGAACGATCTTAAAGGGAACGACAACTGTTTTAAAACCTTAACTTATTATTTATATTGCATATTTTCAAAGACAAACATCTATATTGCACTTGCATTTGAGGAAGCATAGCCATTAACTAGTTTATTTAACAGGCGGGACTGATGTCGTTGTTCCAAAACACGGTCGGTCTTACAGCATAAATTACTACTGCCGAACTTGAAATTGTGTAATAAATTTTAATACGATAGGCCGTACAGTATCTGAATTCTACTTCGAAACGGATAAGAGCCATCCGTACGAACACCGATCGTTTTTCGATGGAAGATTGGAAGTATACAACAACCACGGTCAATAGACATGTACTCAATTAAACTGAAACTTGTTAACCACATCATATAGCAGCTAGCCAACGTCGACCAGCATTTTTAAAATGGATTTGATTGTGCTAGACTGTGTCATATTTCCCTGTAAATTGTATATTACATGCAAAGTATCGAGGGTATGTCACTGGTGGCAAATTACACTCGACCTGTAGTAAATCGGCCTAGTACATCGTGTTCAACTTGATAAAAATACAATCAATTTGAGTAAACCAGAATTTAAAAGGTGTTTAACGGAAGACTTACTTGGTTTACACACACATAGACAGTCTGTGGGCTGAGGGCTATACGCCTGACAAACTTTGTCAGTACAGAGTGAACACCGATCCTCATTGAAGTCCCAGAATTCATTCTCCGGACAGGAAGAAGCTCCTTTGACATCAGCTAATGTGGAGGGTGTGACTTCCGCTCTCTTATCTTTAGTAGGATTACATGATTCCGTATCTGTCAAAGAAAACGCAGAATGCAAATTCAACGAGCTAGGAATTGTTATGAGTCTAGTCGACTGCTTTCTTATAGTCTGATTGTTTCAGCCAGTTCAAAGAAAAGCAGGGAACTAAGTATAGAGATCTACATAAAAATGGTCGATTAGGCCAATAGCGACAACAAAGAGTTAGAACAGTTGTTTTTGAAATGCTGATTTCACTTGTTTTATTTAAAAGCAGTGCACTCACTCATTCTGAAAAGCCCTCAGCCTCCGGTTTTGTAGTGTAATTATTGGCTGTTGCTTTTAATCAGTCTAATTAAATCCATATATTTATAGCTCTCTGGGTTTGATTGGTTGGTCGATAATGACCAATCACTAGGTTGCTTTTAAAAACTTGATAATTACATGCCGATGATTAGTTGTGACTCTTTTTTAGTCAATTCAGACAGTTCATAATCCCCACTATGCCTGAACGATCTTAAACGCAAAGACAACTGTACAAATACCTTAACTTATTATTTTTATTGTATATTTTCAAAGACAAACATCCTCACTTTCGGCTTTATATGAAAGCATCCACCAGTGCAGGGAACGGGGGACAGCTACGACTAGATGATATATATATATAACTACCGTGTTTTCGACCAATGACGTCAGTTCCTCTATATACATTAACTAAATAACGGCAATGTTTTTTCGATTGCAAGTGCAATGCAGAGAAATGCTTTAGAGTTGTTTGCATGATCTAGATCATTGCATCAGAACAAAAGCAGAAAGTTGCTTCAGATCTTTTTGAAACAATTTTTTTTTATTATAAAAGTACATGACATTGTCATGTTGTCGGTTCATTACATGTTAATGGATGTTCGTTTGATTGGTGTTAAACTTCGTACTCAAGGGTATTTCACTTATATGACGACGGACTGTCCATTTCACACTGTACACAGCCTTATTATGGTGGAAAACTAGGGGGGAAACCTCGTAAAAACCACCCCCGCGATTGCCGGAGTAACATATATACCTGATGGTTGAAAGGCGAACTCGAACCCGTGGACGGAAAATCGAAGCATGTTCAGTTCAGGAAGCGCACTCGTTACCACTGGGCCTCATATTTATGGAAGCGGACTATCTTAAAGTCACGTGAGGCTGCGGGAAGTCACACACTACTTGTCTTCTAGTGTGAATGGCATGTAGCTTGATAATTGATAAAGATACAATCATTGTGACAAAAATTACTTACTTGGGTTACATACACATAGACATTCTGAAGGCTGAGGGTTAAACGCCCGACAAACTTTGTCAGTACAAAGTGAACACCGACCCTCAATAACGTCCCAATATTTATTTTCTGGACATCGAGCAGGGGCGTCATTGGCGATCGAAAATAGTGTTACCAGACACAAGAGCGTTTTCGTCAAAGCCATAATAGTTCAATCTGCAACAAACAAACACACAATACACTAACAATGGTCACGCCTCCCAGTACGGATTATGATATTTATCATCAGTATTGTAACCCTCGGATATCCCATGCCTTAGATAAACACTCGAGACGGGTACGATACGAGTTTTAAGCGTGGTATATGACGTCTGATGAAAAATGACGTACATCAAATGGTCAATTGCGCAGCCTTCCATGAATTGCCGACAAAATTAATTTTTGTCCCACACTACAGAATTTGGGGAGAGGGACCTAGAACTCCTGTGTCCCTCTGTACGTCCCAAATGTTGTCAAAAACGCTACCTTGAAAACACATTTACCGATTAACTTTAATAACTTTAGCCTGTTACGACGAAGAATTGTATTGTACTTCATCAAATTCCCTAATACAATTTTGCCGTTATTGCGTAATTGTCCAATACTCATGAATTCATTCGCTGTGAACAAGATAACTAGAAAATAAATTCAGTTATTAACTTCAAACTTAAACTATAGCTTCCTGCTATTTATACAACAGCTTGGATGTCCTTTCGCCACATTTAGCGAAATGGCTGCCGTTGCCGATGTTAATTTGCAACATACGTTTTTATACATGTTGTGAAAACGACAACTCTGTAACAAATTGACGTATTAACTTCAATCTTATAGATCCTTTTTTAAATAGCATGGCAATCGCGGGGGTGGTTTTTACGAGGTATCCTCTCGGTTTTCCATCGTAATAAAGTTGTGTACAGTGTGAAGTGGACAATCCGTCGTCACATAAGTGAAATACCCTTGAGTACGACGTTAAAAACCAATCAAACAAACAATAAGTTCCACAAAACAATATGGCCGCCATTGCTTATTTGTTTGTGTTATCCACGTCTAAATACGTCTGTGAAGACAATGGATGTCAATACCTTAACTTGTCTATTAACCGATCAACTTAAACTTGAGAAACAGCTTCCATATACACTTTTTGCAAACAAAGATGTCATAGCATTTCCCCAAATATCACAAAATAATTTTAATAGGTAACACTGCATATTTAATAATTTTCCATTCTGTAAGTTTTCCCAACACAATAGGCCTACGTTAAACTAAATTCAAATAAATTTCATGTATATACTAACTGAAGGTACATCCTATTTTAATAATTACATGCATTCCACCAAACTGAAAATACGATTAACTACATGGCTGTAATGCCCCTTTAATCAAACTTCGTCCGCAAATATTTCTTTCGTTAAAAGAAGAGTAGTTGACCGATTGTCTTCCACGGTAAACATTTAGCTTTATGCAGATCCATCAAGAGTTAGGGTTGTTTTCCTTCGATTTGTACAAACCAATATATGTGGATAATCACCATGAACCGTTTGAAGGAAAAAGCTGTTCTTAAAATTCTGGGTCGTTGAGCCCAATGCATTTTGTAGCACAGTCAGTTAATTTTTCTCTCTCTTTCTCTCCTCTTCTCGTGGTTTAAACTCACACGCATCCCCTACTATAGCGTCCGTCCGTCCTTCCGTCCGTCCGACACAAATGCTTGCGAACAAGCTAGCTTGAAAACATATTCACCAATTAACTTCAAACTTGGTATATAGCTTCCTCTTGTTAAGATGACGGATGGTATTGCGTTTCACCAAATTCCATTAAACGAAATGGCCGCTATTACATAATTTAGGATATTCATGCCTGTATGTGTTGTGAAGTAGAGAACAAATTCATGGATAAACTTCAAACTTGGTATTTAGCTTCCTCCTGTTAAGACGACGGATGGTATTGCATTTCACCAATTTCCTTTAAACAAAATGGCCATTAATACATAATTTTAGCATATTCATGTCTAGGTGTTGTGAACATGATAAGTAGAGAATAAATTAACGGATTAACTTTAAACTTTGAAGATAGCTTCCTACTTTTAAGACAATGGATCAGACTGAATTCCACCAAGTTCCGTAAAACAAAATAGCCGCCATTGCATTATTTTACAATATTCATTACTATATGTGTTGTAAACACTCTTACTCTGTTACAAATTCACAGATTACCATAAAACTTGAAATATAGTCTCATCTTGTTAAGACAACAGATGGGATTGAATTTCATCAAATTTCTTTAAACAAATTTTAAAGAAGTAACAATCTTTCCTTTCGATGTAATAGCACATGCTAGCTCAAATACCGAAATGGACCTGTACTCGCATATTCAAGGAAGATAACTCGACTTATGCCTTTGTTATAATGGTCCTTTTAGGACGCTAGGAGCCTTGTTTACACGAAAGTTTTATATCATGGCGCATTTACACTGTTTATACCCCACCATGGCCAGCAATAGAATAAATTAAATCCCTTGTTGTTTAAACCGCCGACCCAAGACACCCATTCTCCGTACTAGTATATTAGACTTGCGTCCCCTTTATCTAAGGAACGGAGTCAGCCGTCCCCCGCCCATCACGGTCAACCTGTGACGTAACAACAAGTGTCTCGCAGTTGCTAACGTACCGCTCTTTATTACTGAATTACATACCGACCTTACTGATCACGGACTAAAGAACAAAACACATTCCTTGACTTGTACACAATACAACCGCAGGTGTCGTCGAGGTCGCTGCTGTCGGTTGCTCCTTAGTACTAAATCACGTGTGGTCCTTAATGAACAAGTACTGAGCAGCCATTCTCCGCTCCTTAGTACATAATAACGTTGATTTGTGCATTATCGTTTAATACCAAATTACTACATGATATCGTTAAAGCCTTCCTTATTATGTACTAATACATAATTATGTTCTGAGTTGCTCACTCTATACTACTAGTTTAGTTTAATAGGCCTACAATCCCTTTGTGTATGTAGGTTGCCGCTCAATGTTTACGACACTTCGATCGACTAGTCCATCTGGGGGCGTAAAATTGGCAACTCCATATTGCAGTAATGACTGGTAAGCTTATGTTATTACGTTATTATAATTGTTTGGGAGGCCCGTGACACCAGTTGACCACATGTCGTATGGCAAAAGATGCGTGTGTGTATGTAGACGAACTGAATTTAAACCATGAGAGTGAACGAGAAAGAGAGAGAGAAATTAACTGACTGTGCTACAAAATGCATAGGGCTCAACGACCCAGATTTTGAATGCTGGCGGATCTTTCTCTATGGGCAGCAAACAGGGTCACGAAATCGTCGACATGTGTCATATTGTGGTTAAATGCGTTAGTTTACCAAACCAATCGAAAACAGTTTAAGTCAGACATATAGCGCTTTATGGGACAAAAGATTAAGAGGTGCATATGTGCATCCGAAAATGAAGTTAACGATGGTTGAGAGAGAAATACGAATAAGGCTTAAAAGAGGTCATCTCAAGATCGAGTCTAAATATAGTAACACAAATCTAGTAATATATAGGCCATTGCACTTGCGTGTATCGGCACACATAATTGAGCAGCAGTGAGACAAGCCAACGCGTTTTCTCGACGACAATCTAATAGATTTACAAAGGTGTACCGATGGCCAGCTACTTACGATTTAAGCGAAACATTGTAATGACATTCAAATCGTTTCTTATATAGTATGCCTCTTCATAAATCGTATTATTCCGCTTTGTTCCATTATATGCCATCGAAATGGGCGAGTGGGCGTGTGGGCGAGTCTAAGTTGAACCTCTGGCCCTTCCCACTAGCGAATAAAGGCGTACCCTGTTTAATACTTTTACTATGCATAAGACGGGGCCTTGTTAGTTCTGTATTACGCGACACTCCATGATTTAAATGCACGTGTGAACATTCTGTTTTCTCTGAGACATTTATACATTATATGCGTTAAACGTTACATTTGCAGATTTAAAGATATCTACAATCTTCTCTTTAAATACTACACGACTTCTATGCTTGTCAGGTTGTTTTGATATATTCTTAATAAATCAATGCACGCACCTAGAATTGGACCTTTTGACCTTAGGCAGATTTAACACGGCTCTGGAAATGGTAACACAGCCTTCATATTATTATTAGGAGGTCATACTGAATAGACTAATACGAAATCCTGGGGACCGTTCCACAAATCCATCTCAGCCTAAGTTGATCTTAATTACCTTGACGACACATTATAAATAGTGCTGGTCGCCTTGGCAATCAAGATGAACTTTAGCTAAGATCGCATTTGGTCATTTACATAAACCACGAGGAGGAATTATATATGCAGTGCATGTAAATGGGAATTTAATTTAATTTAATTCTTTTTTTGTTTATAGAGGATAACCCACAGCCACAAGGCCATTATGGGATCTCCTCAACAAATATACAAATAAAAATTTTAAAAAATTAAAAAATAAATAAATAAATAAAGAAAACAATAAAGAAAATGAAGACACATTTAAAATGTATGACAACATAAACTTACTTGCTATAAAACATATATAAGCCTATAAAAGTTGTTCGTAATATGATAAGCTGATCATAAATCTTCCTGTGTCTTTTATGTACTTATGCACACATGCAAATATTTGCTCATTGTCAAACAAAGATAAATCAAGAGAGCCCCAAAGAAATAATTTACAGATATAATTTTTACAGTGTGGATGAAAATAGATGAATCGACACCAGGGGAAATAATAAGCATGAATGTGTTGAGCATGAGCTTCCTTTCTGTAGCATAGTCGGGACAATCAATAAAATAGTGTTGTATATTCTCAACTGGGTGGTTAAAGCGAGGACAAGATTGTTCATTAATTATATTATATTTAAATAAATCGCTATAAGAGCACTCAGTCCCATTCTCATCTTACATTGAAGTATTGCCGAATAAGTATCAAAAGAATAATATAAATTTGTGAGGAAGCTAGATTCAAGAGCCGTGCTGATTAAATGTGTTTTAAGTTGATTGACCGAAAGATTTTTAGCTTCAGTTGGCAACAGATTCCATTCTTTTGTTGTTTTTGGGAAAAAGATGAAGAAAATAGGTGAAGTCGACATTTAAATGAGCGGAAATTATTTTTATTTCTCAGATTGTATATATTAGTTTCAGTGCTGTATCTCTGTGTTAATATTTTATGTAGGTATGGTGGAGACAAACCATTCACGATTTTGTGAAAAAGAGTAATTATGTGAAATTAACGTCGTTTATATAATGGGCTCCACTTCAATTCTTTTAACAGAATGTTATATGGAGTTCTTCGTATAGCACCTGTACAAAGTAAAGCAGCTTTGTGCTGAACATTTAAAAAGTTTGTGCATAAAGTATACCGACTAACTCAACAGTGAAGACAGATATTTTATCACTTATTCTAAAGTTTTTACCTTATGAAAACTCTGGAACACAAAACGCACAGCCGACCCCACCGGACTCTGGGAAATGTCTGTGTATGTATATTTGTAGATATTCATTCCAGTTATACTCTTAAAATAGCCTTTGCTATATCAATCATACGAACATATTTTATAGAGGCTATAGACGTGGGACACTCATTCTCTTTGAGACAGTGACACACATTTATTTATGATAACTAGCAGAATTTAAAAAAAGATATTCAGTCAGATAATTTTGAAATGAAAATATTACACTTGGACAAAATGTGATATAAAGTTAGCCCTCATATGACGGGGTAGAAATATAGTATAGTGTATAACGGCGGGTACACTTCACGCCGTCAATATAGGCAGTACAGGCAACGGTGAAATTAAAAGAAGAAGAGTTATTGATTTTATTTGGACACCCAGTCGTTAACAAGGTCGATATACATAGATATACGTGTTATTTAAACACTGCATGCATTGCATGGCTTCTAATGTCTTTCAATGCATTTTGCTCCGCTACAATATAGTAATGGGGACTTACAAATGCCAGGCGTCCGTCCGCCGTATACATATGACGGCGACAACATATAACTTGACAGCTAGCCTGACAACAATTCACTTATTGACTTCAAACTTAAATGATATATGTAGATTCGTCATGTTATAAGACGACGGATGGGACAGTACATCACCAAATTCCATACAACAAAATAGCTGCCATTCCGTCATTAATATTCACGCCTATGTATACTCTAAGCTCAAATTTTGCGATTTTTGTATTATTGCATATTCCTAAAGTTGAGATAGTTATCTTTATTCCAGCGTAGACTCGATAAAAAAAATTGAATTAGAAGACCGTTAACTATGATGATAAAACTTTAGTACATTATTTACAACAGGGGTGTTTTGACAATCATTAAATACAGGTAGCTACCTGGAGAGGATTATTTGTCTGTCCGCTGTGAATATACCCGTATCAACGGTTTCCGTGTATTGTATATTGAGCACTTATTCACTGACGCCGCATGTGGTTGATTTGTTTAGCCTGTTCAGAGATTAATCACAGCTTGAATCGAGTTCAACTAACATTTGACACAATTGGCTCTTGTCAATTATATAGAAAAACTGGTATATTTCACAATATCTATGCATAATTATTTGCGAAACATACAAAGAATGACTCAATTCGATATTAGAAACAAACTGTGAAAAAACTAGATTGAATAGCTTCAAAGAATTGAACATGAAAGAGGTAAAACTGTCGTAAAATAGATCAGAAATTCATTTTACCCGTTTTCTCTGCTTTCATTTTTCAGTGTACCGTACTTGGGAAAATGC